>CM060971.1:2838839-2978839 GCA_030765045.1 Tenodera sinensis
ACGACCGACCGACTGAACGACCGACCGACCAACCGAACGACCGACCGACCGAACGACCGACCGAACGACCGACCGAACGACCGACGGAACGATCGACCGACCGAACGACCGACCGACCGAACGACCGACCGAACGACCGACCGATCGAACGACCGACCGAACGACCGACCGAACGACCGACCGAACGACCGACCGACCGACCGACCGGCGCATAATACTAAACAGCCAGAGAAACGTCATGATTGGGAAAATACAATGTAAGGTACTGCTTGGCCCATAAACAAAGAAGTTGGAAACGATTTCATACAACCTTTTGTTAACTTTATTAATTCTATAAAATTCACAGAAATAGACTGAGTTAATTCCAAACATATATTATTTCTACTCCTTACCAAGATTGCAACCAGTATTGTCCAAACACACTTCAATACTCTACTGCTTGTACAACGTATAATTATATTTGCCTTTTTTATATGACAAGTACTAGATTTATGATTTGTAAAATAGCATTAGGTTTAAGAAATAAATTCAAACAAAATAAAATAGCATTAAATAACAAACATCAAATAAAAAACTGTAAATATACACAATAGAGAAGTATTCAATTAGACTAAGGTAGATAAAAAATTGGAGGTAAATAAGTGTAAATGTTTAATTAGAACGTCACAACAATATATATATAAAATTTAAATTGTATGTAAATAAATAAACGCAAGCATGTAGTATTCTTACGGAATGGGACATGCTATAATTTAAAAAAAAACACATACACGTATAAATAATTCATCATCATCATCATCATCCTCATCATTGAATTTGTTCTACTAAATTTTACATCAAATTTGCATAATTCACTAGCATTAATATTTTATTCCACTACTATTGAAGAGAATAAAATACTTTTGTTTAAACCAGTTTTTTAACTTAAACAAATTGTTTTGTGGAAGTTATATTACTTCTAAGGGAAGCTTGTTGAATAATTAATTTTAACTGTTAATAACAATAACTATTTATAATCTTGCTTAGTTAGTTGTAAGGTGCATCTAAATCCTTGTATTATTACTGTGTACTGAGGAGCTGTTTATATAAGTGTTAATTTTAACACAAGTTACAGTTTAAGCTGTTTATATAAAGTAAAAATAAGAAAGGCCCCAGGACAGATGCTTGGGGTATATCTTCTATGTTTCTAAATGTTTGGGGTTCAATAAACAGGCATCACAATGAAATTATAATTGAATAGCCAGATTGCTACAGTATCACATAAATTATTTACACTGTAAGATGGTACTGCTATTACACCAAAGTTTAACTTTCCCTTTATGAAGATTGCCACTCCACCATTCCTTCCTTAAACTTTTGCCATATTTCATTTATTTCCATATCTTCTATTTCCCAATTGCTCATCCTTTGCTCAATTAGTTCCTTATAATGCTTTATCTTTTCTGGACCCAATAACTCCTTTACATATCTTTTCACGTCTCTTAAGCTTCTCTTTTCTAAATTTCTGCATCCTTGTTATTGCCTATGGTCTGTACCATAACCTTCACGTCCATAAAGATATACTGTAATGTGCTTGGGTATATAAAGTCATTTATTGTACTCTTAGCCTTCCTTCAACTCCATGTGGAATTTTAGAATTGTTTTATGCTGAAAAAGTGAATTTTCAATCATCATTTGGTTCTCTATGCAGAATTCAATTAGGCTCTGTCCATTTTAATGTACAGTCTTTCTTCCTTCATTTGTCTCTTGCATGCATGTTCACTTATCCTATTATCTCCAATCTATCTATTAGAATCTCCTACTGCTATTGCTTGTTTATCTTCATCATTTTTTGTATGCATAATTCTTTGTAATTAGACACAAAATGTTTGTTTGACCATAATATCAGTATTGTCTAGGGGCACATACACTTGTACCATCATAATTTTCTCTTCCAAATTCATTCTAACACTATTAGCTCAGAATTTACTGCTGTCCATGATTCTGCTCTCTTTTCCACCTCTTCTGATAGCACTATTCCCACTCCTTCGTTGGCTCTTCTACCTGTACTCAGTCCTGTATATGGGTCAATCCACATCAAATCGAACACCCATAAAACACGACTTTTTTGTAGGAGGTTCAAAATTTTTTTATGAATAATAGGCATAAAATAAGAAGACCAGTATTTTTTTATTTCCGTATTTTGAAAATGTATATTTGAACAATCATGTTGGACACACTTTATGTAACAGTAAGGATGTAAATAGATATTCTGTATATATGAACATAATTGAAATGTTGTCTACTCTGTACATTACATACTATGTAAGAATTAAAATAGGTATGCTATGATTAATGTGCACAGTTAATATTTTGAGGTCGCTTATCTTAAATTTGACACACTTAACACACGAGTAAGAATATTTTTTACTAATAAGCTAAATGTACATGTGTAACATGTTAGAATGTATTACTTAGCTATAAATTTGGACTGCTTTTTCATACAAGCAAAAATGTAAACATTGAAGCAATGACACAGTCTGTAAAAGCCAAGTAACATTATTTTGTACATGTATAATAACTATGTAAGTGTCAATGCACTAGAAGTATTATCTTCATCTCGTACTTTAACAGCAAAACTTGAAACCTGTACATGTTTTGCATGTTTTTTAATGCAATTGTAAATGCTTTTGACATGTTCTATGTTCAAGGTCTGCCTGGCCATCATTGAACCTACAGAACGCAATCTAATCTAATCTAATCTAATCTTAAATTATTTGCTTATATACGGCTATCAGAAACTATGCAATTTCTGCGTGCACCGTAATATAAAATCACTTGTTACTCTAAGGCCATATAGAGTTGAGAGTTGGGGTTTGGCTCACTGGAAAGGTAAAATACAACACTTTTAACAACTTTCGATGGATCATTATTACACACAAATTTTGGACTGTTTTTTTAATTATATATTTTGTAAAACCAAAAATCGAATTTAAATCGATGTGTTAAAAATCTAAAGAAAAATACACACGTATTCCCTGACATTTTATCAATAAAATAAGATGTTGAAAACTATGGAGCTTGCATTAGTGCATTTGCTACAATTTTTTTTCTGGAGGCGTGCATGCGCTCACGGACGACATGAAGTAGCGATCCGTTTCTACAGCTGGATTCGCCTTGAAAGCGAGTAACGCCGGTGACTACAGACAGCATGCGAATTGGTGCGTCAGCTATGCTACTCATATAACCTCTTCTTACTAAGGCAGTACAGTCCATGCAGAAAAATGTCTCCACAATCTTTCTGATACTCCTGGGGCATCAGATACACGCTTTTCAACTTTTGAATTTTTTTAAAAAGTCTTCTGATGTAAGCAGTTCTTTGCTTTTAGCTTCTTCCTTCATGTACGTCCATACATTTGAAATAATTTCTCTACTCTGACTGTGTAATGTTTTGGTCCCTAATTTAGAATGTACAGGTGGTATAATTGATTTACGCTATGATCAATGTCTCACAAATTCACTATATTCACTCTTTATCGCAAAGGTCTATGTCTTCAACTGCACACTGCACTAAAAAGCACCTTTGAATTAGCAAGACATGCAGACATCACTGCCTTCCCCCTCCCTCCCCATGTGCATGGTTTCATTTGCAGAATTATACAATATGAGCTGATGAAACAGACAAAAGCTATGGAATCGCCAACAGGACTTCCAGCCAAGGTCAGGGGCCAAGAACGAAGGGCCTAGCTGTGCTTTAAAATTACACTCCTTCATTTCTTTATCAAAAACTGAAGCTTTAGTGAAACAATTTTCTTTCGAAGAAGGAGGTAAAGCTGTGTGTTGTATGGAACCATTAGTTTAAAATGCATATTCTAAAAACGTTTTGAAGATGCTAATAGTGTACATATAATAGTGTCAGCTAGTAGTGTTCTCCTTACTGTACTGTTGTAACATTCATGGAACCTCAAGCAATGAACAGTTGCCACAATGGAACGTGGCAATTGTGTGAGGTTACAGTAGGCATTAAGTCAAAATGCACACTTTTTTTATTGCACATTCTGATCTAACTAGTCAAGGCGCATCAAACGGCACTGAAAAGCATTAAGTCAGCCTTCCCCTTGTATGGTAAAATGCTGTTCTGAGTAATGTGAGCGGAGGAGAAAGGCATTAAGTCCCATGCGCTGATTCTCGTCTGTAAAAAAAATGTATGACTTGTACAGACATACTTATCCAGATATAGCCGTGAAATATGACTTCTACAGGCAGCATTTTCAGGAAAACTATGACTATAAGTTTTACAGACCACAAATAGATGTCTATTCTGTTTGTGAGGAACTTCATGCCAAATTAAAATGTCCACATCTCTGTGAAGCTTCGAAACTTGCAGCCAAATCACATTTAGATGTTCATCTTTGAAGAAGCTGAAAATTTTATAACTCCCTGAAGAAGGCCAAGTCTGTCTACAAAATGAAGAAATGGGCACCATTGCCTTTGACTATATGCAGAATTTGCCCTTGCCAGAAATACCTGTGCAAGAGATCTTGAAATCTTTTACATGTGGCAACTGTGGGTAAGTGTATTCAGTGTTCACAATTTATGTATCTTTATCATGAGGGTAATGGGTGAAAGGGTGCAAATGAAGTGTGCACCTTTATACCATTACATTAAAAGTTATATTCCAGACACCATTAAAGATCTCAGCTTGTTCTTAGACGGATGTACTGGACAAGACAGAAACCACACAATGGTGAGAATGTGCATGGGATTGACTGCAACTGGTAGATATGAGCCAGTTACCCACATGTCTGAATAGGGTCATTCATATCTACCATGTGACAGAGATTTTGGATTATTCAAAAAGAAAATTAAAAGTTGTGATGGAGTTTATACTCCAAGAGAATATGTTGAAATAATAGCAAACAGCAGAAGGGATGTGGAAATTCATGTTGCAGAATTTGATAAAATTATTAATTTTGATAAATGGTGGCCATCATACTTTAATAAGAGCATAATATCCAGAGAAAGTGAAGGACTCCCAAGAGATAAAAATGCAAATGTTTTCTCCCTTAAAGTCCAAGCAATTCAAATACTGCAATAATAAGATTGGAGAGGTTGAAGCATCATTTTACGTTGACTCGCCTGTCTAACATACATTCTTTCTGGGAAAGTCTCACTCACTACAGCATCTTACTATGCTCTCTGAAAAGGCATACAAGGATAAAGCTCCCATAAACTTTAAAAAGATTCAGGACATTGGCAAGTTAGTAAAATATGTTCCTGAAGATGCTATACAGTTTTATGAGAGTATTCTGAAATGGCCAACAAATGTGGTTCAAGATGATTCTGTGTAAAGCAGCTCTCAAAGTCACATGTTTGTATGTTTGTTTTTCCAAATTAAATGGTATTTAGGCAAAGTGATAGTCATTTTATAATTTATTTTACTCTATTCATTTGTTTTCATTTATAAACATGTATATGAGCAATGAGCAATCATAAATTTAAATATCAATGCAAATCTGCAGTTCAGTAGTGACTGCTGAGCTGAAAAGCATTAAGTCCATTTTTGAAAAATGATAACGAAATGTAGATGAAACATTCAAATTGATTTTTCCCTCTCAGATAAATGCATTAGTAGACATTACTTTATATAAAAATGCGTTAATAATCTATATTTATTTGCTTTTGTTATACTTATACAGTTTTTTCATTCTCCTGAACACTTGTAAAAATTGACTTAATGCCTTTCAGCTCCTATCGATTCAATTGTACCATACCACTTCCTTTCTTTCTAGCTTTGCCTAGACCCAATATCTCCAATCAGTATTTTTCCATTTCCTCAAATAGTTCCACTTCTTTTATCTAGAGAATTCAAATATATATAATTGCAATGAAATCGGAGAACATGAGGTTTAGCACTACTTGTGCATCTCCTACATCAAAATAGATTTTGGAAAGTGTGACTTTTGCTGTACCACTCTGTGCCCCTTATACATCCCTTTAAGTAGATATTATTTAATAGAAGTTAACTTTTATTCTACTCTCTAAAAATCCTCATTTATAAAATGTTGCTATAATTTCAGGCTAGAGTATTGTCCACAAGTCTACACCCTTTATCATTACTCCTCTCCACTCCCAAATTACTTATATAAAATAAGGAAATTTGAAGCTATTAACAGTGAAGCAACAAGATTCTAAAGTAAGAACAAATTAGAAACTAAAAACTTCACTTATCTTAGTAATGTTGTTATTCTTTTGCTAACCCTGAGGTTTCAAGCTATGTCCAGCTCATTCTCAAAGCCATATAAACAACGAGTTTGTTTATATGGCTTTGAGAATGAGCTGGACATAGCTTGAAACCCCAGGGTTAGCAAAAGAATAACAAACTCGTTGTTTATATGGCTTTGAGAATGAGCTGGACATAGCTTGAAACCCCAGGGTTAGCAAAAGAATAACAAACTCGTTGTTTATATGGCTTTGAGAATGAGCTGGACATAGCTTGAAACCCCAGGGTTAGCAAAAGAATAACAAACTCGTTGTTTATATGGCTTTGAGAATGAGCTGGACATAGCTTGAAACCCCAGGGTTAGCAAAAGAATAACAAACTCGTTGTTTATATGGCTTTGAGAATGAGCTGGACATAGCTTGAAACCCCAGGGTTAGCAAAAGAATAACAAACTCGTTGTTTATATGGCTTTGAGAATGAGCTGGACATAGCTTGAAACCCCAGGGTTAGCAAAAGAATAACAAACTCGTTGTTTATATGGCTTTGAGAATGAGCTGGACATAGCTTGAAACCCCAGGGTTAGCAAAAGAATAACAAACTCGTTGTTTATATGGCTTTGAGAATGAGCTGGACATAGCTTGAAACCCCAGGGTTAGCAAAAGAATAACAAACTCGTTGTTTATATGGCTTTGAGAATGAGCTGGACATAGCTTGAAACCCCAGGGTTAGCAAAAGAATAACAAACTCGTTGTTTATATGGCTTTGAGAATGAGCTGGACATAGCTTGAAACCCCAGGGTTAGCAAAAGAATAACAAACTCGTTGTTTATATGGCTTTGAGAATGAGCTGGACATAGCTTGAAACCCCAGGGTTAGCAAAAGAATAACAAACTCGTTGTTTATATGGCTTTGAGAATGAGCTGGACATAGCTTGAAACCCCAGGGTTAGCAAAAGAATAACAAACTCGTTGTTTATATGGCTTTGAGAATGAGCTGGACATAGCTTGAAACCCCAGGGTTAGCAAAAGAATAACAAACTCGTTGTTTATATGGCTTTGAGAATGAGCTGGACATAGCTTGAAACCCCAGGGTTAGCAAAAGAATAACAAACTCGTTGTTTATATGGCTTTGAGAATGAGCTGGACATAGCTTGAAACCCCAGGGTTAGCAAAAGAATAACAAACTCGTTGTTTATATGGCTTTGAGAATGAGCTGGACATAGCTTGAAACCCCAGGGTTAGCAAAAGAATAACAAACTCGTTGTTTATATGGCTTTGAGAATGAGCTGGACATAGCTTGAAACCCCAGGGTTAGCAAAAGAATAACAACATTACTAAGATAAGTGAAGTTTTTAGTTTCTAATTTGTTCTTACTTTAGAATTACTTATACAAATTTTCATTTAAATTAAAAAACATTGAATTTTGAACACTGAATACCCTCTATAGGGGTTGCAAGAAAACTGCCATGTAAGTAGCTACTCCCTTCTTTAGTTAATGACTGGGTCAACTAGTGAAGTCTCTAAACTTCAGTGATTTGCAAGAAATACATTAGACCATTCTTTTACTATTCCCATCCTCAAGAAGAGAAAATCCAATTCAATAGAGCCAGAGTAGCCTGATACATAGATATCTATGTGTTAATCTATTTAATATACTGGGTGGCACATAAAAATTTCCCTAGTTTTGGAGGCTTATACCTAATCACTCAGAAAGGACAGGTACATAACAAATGTACCAAATGAAAGTATTTGTTGTTAGCTAATGCTGGATTTCTGACAATGAAGTCATTAATCCTCTTGCTCTCCAATATTTTTCATGATGGATGGGGCACTAGAAGTGGCTGGGCATATTTGTATTGTACAAAACAACTGAGTTTAGGGCAATAATGTAACATGGGACAGGGGCTAGCAGAATTTCTGGAGTTTCCACAGTAGCATCGTTGCAGTGGTTGAACATGTAGGGTTCTATTCCAGCTTCCGCCAAGTGTGGAGTGTAGACTATGATGACATTTTTTAATGCTTAGAGCATAGCTCCATTCATTACAAGCAGCACAGGATGCTAAGTGCTGGTGTTGTCTTGCTGCACCATAAGGCTCAGCTTGATGGACTATAGATCTCCTGCAAGTTCGGCTGGGAGGTGTTGAAGCAAGGACCTTGCTTCCAGTAATTTTCATCTCAAAGTATAGAACATGCCATTTATTTACCTCATGTTATAGAATTGTTTGAATATTACATCTTTACGATGGGCTCTATTACAGACCAGGAATTCCTGCAAGCGTGTAATGAAACTGGAAAACACACAATGCAGTAGGTCTCTATCTATGGCCGCAATTTCTTCAGTAATTGCTTCTTTCAGTGCAGTTAGAGTTGCAAGACATCTAATAAAGAACTCTTTCAAAAATCCCCACAAGAAGAAATCGGAAACTGTAAGATTGGGCGAGCAGGCAGGCGATGCAACGTCTCCAAACCTTAAGAAGAGGCTCTTAAATTCATTTTTGAGGAACCTTGTGCTGTTGCGTGCTGCAGCACCATCTTGTTGGAGGTAAACATTCTCTGGATCCATTCCAATCCTTCTGAGTTCAGGAATCACAAATGTCTGTAACAATGTTGCGTATCAGTCTGAATTTAATGTCACAGTTTCTCTCACATTGTTTTCAAAGAAAAGCGGTCCCACGATTCCAAACTCACTGACACCACACCAGTTACCTTCAGAGAATGTAATGGTTCTACGATTTCCTTGGGACTGGTGACTGCCCAGTACATGTTCTGTTCATTAATAGAAGAGTCTGAATGGAAGTGGACTTCGTCACTCATGAGCAATGTTCCCCTAACATCTGGATTTTCCTGTACCATGTTAAGCATGGTGTTGCAGAAGTTAGCTCTTGCAGGCTGATCTGCAGGGAGAAGTTTATGGGTCACTTGCAGTTTGTATGGGTGAAATTTGGGTTCACTTAATATGCATCTTAAGGATCTTTGAGAAATGCCCAATACTCTTGATTGTTTATGAGCTGAACGATGCGGACTGCATTCAAAAGCTTCTCACTCAAGGAACATTTTCTTGTGTATGCACTGTTTTTGGCGGACAATGTTTAATGTCTAGGACACTACCACATGTTGCAAATTTATTCACCCATTACCTAATTGTTTTCTGTAAAGGAAGTGGACCATGCCTTGGCACATTGAAATGAATGCAAAATAATCTGTGTTGTCGCAACAGACTTACTCTTGTGAAAGAATTGCATGGCTGAAACACCATGTCCCATTGACCAATGCTCCATAACTATTTATGCTGAAGTAAACAAAACAAAACTGCATTGTTCACATCATTCATTGCAATGGTATTACCAACTGTATTGCTTCATATGTTCAAAAGACATAGAATTGAAACTAGGGAGCTCGCTATGTGCCACCCAGTATAAGTTTCAGAGCACATACAACATTTCATTCAAATGTAAGTATTAGGAGGCTATTTATGATTTTTCATTGAGTTTTCAAACCTCATCACCCCTATAGCCCTATAGGGATTGAAATTTATTACACTATGCCAGGTTACAAGAATACTGCCATGTAAGTAGCTGTTCTTTAGTTGTTAATGACTGGGTAAACTGGGTGGGCTAAGTGTTTGAACGTGCAAGGGGACTACTTTGAAGGGGATTAGGGGCTCAATCCCATCAGGTAAATAATCTATTTTTCCCAGTCATAGGTCAGATACTTTTTAGCCATACTTCGTACATGCATATTGATCTACTTAATGTAGACATGAATAAGCATTTGCAGAAATGGTTTTATTACCTATTTCCTTTTAGGTATGATGGGAGTAGGTGGACACAGTAGGCTTAAGCGATAGTCAAATCTTTTAAGAGTTGGTCGCTGTATTGATGGCTTTTAAATTATTGTCACCATGCCTGTGGCTAATTACCTGCACCAGGGAAGGGACCCAGGACAACCAAAGACCCTTACTAAAGACTCTTTCCCTGAACAGACAATACAGCATGTGGAAAGTTACTATTGTGTGCTATTCTGCCGTCTGGACCATTCCTTTTCTTTCACTCTTGAACATTCCACTTCCAGGACTTTCCCATTGTGCAAGGACCTATATAAGGAGCTGCTGAGAACCAAGTGGGACAGTGAAACATTTATGTATTTACAGTAAACATTTACGGTTTATATTTCAGTGGACAGCGACTGTGAATCATGTCAAGTACAGTTCAGTGCAAGTTGTAATCTGACAGTTCAGTTGTGATTCGATTTGACACTCAAGTTCTGTTGCTCTGAGTGTGCAAGGGTAATCTAAGTGTAATGTTAGCACTATGCTGACTAAAAGGTAAATAAAGTGATTAACAGTAACTGGTGTTTCTCATTTGTCACATGTTCTGATTGCACAACCAGAAGAAAAAAAAAAGAAGAAAACGATAACTTCTCATTTGAGAGATGTATAAAATTCAAATCATTAACAAAGGATATCCTGGAAATCGTTCACTCAAATAAAAAATAAAAATTATATGACATCAATCTTGAGCTTCCGTAAGATTTACATTTTTGTATAGCAAGATTTTACCAATCTAACGGTTATTAAATATGCAAAAATCATTCAGAATGAAGAGAACTGCAGAAGCTATTCTCAGAAAATTCATGATATACATTTTATTTGGTATCAAAGTACCTTAAACATATAGTAATTTAATCAAAATCATTAGGGACATTTTTTGAGAAAATCAATATTCTTAAAAAGTGTTCCATAAAAAGGGTATTTTGGGATGAAGGGACTTACTTGAAATTCTTCATGTTGCATCTTTGGAAGATGCTAAACTTAAATACCAAGTTTGTACAACAAACTCGCAAATACAAATGCGATGTAATTCAAGACACTGCCTATTTGTGTTTCCGACAGATGTTAACATGCAGAACAGACACTATCAATGAACTCAGCTGCATATTAGAAACATCCACTAGTGTAAACCGCGCTGCAACACAATGTGGGACTTAGAAATATTCTGCTCTCCCAATGTGCTCAATCATTTTTTCCATGCTCCAAAAATTAGAGGAACACATGCTTAAACAAACCTCAAAATAAAATAGTGAGACAATGTAAATTTTGAGTCAGATCTTATGTTTTGAAGCATTGTTTTAAACTACAATGGAGTTTTTCTAAAAATTTGTTAGTTTTTGGTCTGAATAAATCAGTGAAGTTGAAAAATATGTGAAAATCAAAGTGAGTGCACTTTGATTTATGTTTTAAAATCAGGTTTTTACAACAATCTGTGGTAGAAAATTATTTTATATTCTCTGGGACTAATACAGAGGAATGAGATATCTGTATGAAACGTCTGTCGCAAAAGCAGTTACGTGGATTGAAGATAGCCATTCCATTCACTTTGTCTCCAGGATTGTTCACGTTAGCCCTTCTGTCACCCATAGGGCTTGGATACGATATATAGACATAGGTGGGTTCAAGAGGCACCACAAATAAGGGATAAGAAGATAACAGAGCTACAGGATAGATATCTTGTCATATCATCTTTGTGCAGGCGCAAATCTACAATCCGACATCTACAAAATGATGTGACTTCTGATCAGACTATAAGAAACACCCTGAGAATGCAGGATTGAGATCTAGAATCCTCGTTGAAGCCCCTCGTTTGACACGTTAGCACAAGGAAGCTTTATTGAGATTTGCTCAGGATCATGTCAACTAACAGCTCTGCCAATGTAAGACTGTTCTCTTTACAGATGAGGCAAGATATAAAGTGACAGGTTGTGATGGTCGTACACATGCATCTTGCTCCAGCCACTGTTGTTGACAGATCTGGAGGCTGTTTGGTTATGGTTTGGGCTAGCATTACTGTTGAGTCTCGAACAGAGCTTGTTGCCACAGCACATTAATGCAGATGTTTACATTAATAACATTATCCTTCAACACGTTGTTCCCCCTGCTAATGGAATGGATCTTAATTTTCTTCTACAGGCAATAATGCTAAACCCCATATACAACACTGAGTACCAAGAGTTCATCTTACAAGAATGCCAAATTTGGGTAATGGACTGGCCCTGTACCCAGTTCTGACCTTAATGCTGTTGAATATCTGTGGGATAAGCTGGAAAATCTTATTTGCAAGCAGTCTGATGTGCCACAGAACCTGGGAGAACTCACACATGCACTCACTGAAGAATGGGAGAATATCCTGCAAATTGCTATTAAGGGGCTGGTGGAAAGCATGCCACATACGTGTTATGCATTAATTGCACCTCATGGAGGACACACTGTGTACTGAGCATTGAAATAACCATGGAAACACTGATTAGTAAACAGTGTAATCTTGTATGTCCATTATGTGTCATGCATCAGTCAGTAGTTTGATCCTGTAATATAAAAGTTTGCTAGAATGCCTATTATAATTTTAAACAGTTTCTCAAACTATAATTATTACAAACTGCCAAAAATTGAATTATATCAATATTTGTTTTGGGACAATGGTTTAAACATTTGTTCCTCTAATTTTTTTGAGCAGTGTATTTAGCTGACTTTTCGTCTTTGAATTACGCTGTTCACACACAGGTATGCTGGCACACTAGAAGAGGAAAGGAAAACGTTCAGAAAAAGAAATAATTAAAAAATCTGATGTGTTGCACTCACATGACTTTCTCTACTCTTGTACTAACCATTCTTACAAACTCTTATTCCTATATCTTCTTCGTGTTAAGATAAACATTTGCACAACTTATCTTATTGCTTATTTCCTTGTAGATACAAGGGTTGTGCGATAGTCAAATGTTTTAAAGCTTTGGGATTCTGTTGTCTTTGCACACTTAACATATAAAAAAATGAACAACGATGATCCATTTCATGAAAGTTCTAAGTTATCCGAAACTCACACAAACAAGGAATATCTCCGAAATGGTTCACCCTACAAGAAAATTTATTTGAACATAAATTGTGTATTTTAACAAGATCTACAGTTTTTGTATAGTATAATTTGGTCTATCTCTAACGGTTTACCAGTTATGCAAAAGTCGTCCAGAGTAAATAGGACTACAGGGGCTATAGCCAGAAAATTCAAGATATACATTTCATTTGTCATAAAAATATCTCAAACATATGACATTTTAATCAAAATCGTTAAAGCCATTTTCAAGAAAATAAAAATTTTTGAAAAATGTTCCATGTAAAGGGTAGTTTAGTGTGGGGCTATTTTCTTCAAAATCTTCGTGTCGCATCCTTGAAAGACATTAAACTTAAATACCAACTTTGGTTTTTAACCAACTTTTCGTTTTTGAGTTATGCTGCCCACAGACTGACACACAGACACACACACGGACCTTTTTCTAAAAATGCTTTTTTTGGATTCAGGAGGCCTCAAAACATATATTTCCGGTGAAATCTCAACATCGAATTTTTGGGTGGAATACAATACTTCCCCTACTTACCAGTAGAGAAAGTAAAAATGAGCTAACGCCAACCAAAACTGAATTAGGAAAGCAATACTAAAAAGAAATCTGATGTGTTGCACTCACATGACTTTCTCTACTCTTGTGCTAACCATTCTTACAAACTCTTATTCCTATATCTTCATGTTAGTTGAGATAAACATTTGCAGAAATTATCTTATTGCTTAGTTCCTTGTAGGTGCAAGGGGAATATAGGAATACAGTACGCTCTGAGCGATAGTCAAATCTTTTAAAGTTTTCAAATTCCATTCTCTTTGCACAGTTTACATATAAAGAAATGAATAATGATGTTCCATTTGACAGAAGTATAAGCTCTTCAAAACTCTCACAAATAACAAGGCATATCTCCAAAATGGTTCACACTACAAAAAAAATTTATTTGGACGTAAATTGTGTAATTTAGCAAGATCTATTTTTTGTATAGTAAGATTTGGTCTATCTCTTACAGTTTACCAGTTATGCAAAAGTCATGCAGAGTAAATAGGACTACATGGATTATAGCCATAAAATTCAACATATACATTTCATTTGTCATAAAAATATCTCAAACATATGGCATTTTAGTCAAAATCATTTGAGCAATTTTCAAGAAAATCAAAATTTTCGAAAAATTCTCCTTGTAAAGGATAGTTTAGGGTGGAGGAATTTTCTTCAAAATCTTCATGTTGCCTCCTTCAAAGACATTAAACTTTAACACCAAGTTTGGTTTTTAATCGACTTTTCGTTTTTGAGTTATGCTGTCCACAGACTGACACAGAGACACATGCACACATGGACTTTTTTCTAAAAATGCCTTCTTTTTATTCAGAGGATCTCAAAACATGTATTTCCAGTAAAATCTTGGCATATAAGTTTTTGGTGGAATACAATACTTCCTCTGCTTACTAATAGAGAAAGTAATATGTAAATGCTATTGGTCTAACTAAACCATAATTGAAGAACTGTATAGAGCAATTCCGCATGTGACTAACTGACATTTACACTACATTTTCTTCCTAAAATGTCTCTCTAATGGTCAATATAGGTGTAAAAATGTTATTTTAACGACATACGATGACAGAGAATACATTGGCGGTTGTGATAGGAAGTATAAAAACCTTAAAAAAGTGAAACAATTATTTAATAATGAGCGCTAAACTTTCGTGACTTACTGACATTTTTGTCAACTGCAGGTGCAACTTCAAACGTTTGTCCTCCATTTTCTCTGAAAGTTTTCTTATTTGATTTGCTCTGAAAAATCACTTGAGAGAAGAACTTATAAGCTTTCAAATGACCTGAAAAAAGGTTTGGCATAGTGATAAGAGCTTCACGGGTGATCAGCCGTGTTAAACTTATAAAGGTCGAGCTTTCGGCCATTATACTCTCCATGGCCATCTTCAGGACTAAAATGATGGAAAATTCTCCTCAGTAGTTTCTTGTAGGTATCCTCCCCGTAGAGGTGCTTAATGTAGATGGCCATGGAGAGTATAATGGCCGAAAGCTCGACCTTTATAAGTTTAACACGGCTGATCACCCGTGAAGCTCTTATCACTAACGTTCGCCGTGAAAGCTTCAAATCCTACAAGGTTTGGCATGTTATTCTCATCTGGAGATATTTATTCAAAAGGTCAGTGTGACTAACTGACATGAGTTTGTGACTAACTGACACTTGCGAAAATTGTAATACTTTGTCTTTGTTTTACATGGTATAACATATGGTAAATCATAGTGATACGTATTATACGTTACATACATGTAATACATACAGGTGTGTAATTGTATTTATCATTTTGAGAAGAATCATATCCTTTGGAGAAGCATTACTGTCATGCAACATAAACAGAATAAAAATATTGACAGCTCTCATTTCTTATTACAGTTACGTCGTTGCAAGTATAAAAAGCTGACTCAAAGCCATAAGAAAGACGACACATGAGAGCACACAGCACATACCTGTATCACATGATTGGACTCCTTATAGTGCAGGAACGCTAGATGCAGTAGCCCCGTAGTACACGCGTATATCACTACACTGTTTTTATTTCCGAAAGTTGTGCATCATTCTGACACTTTCCGCACATGAAAGAAAAGCATATTCCACAACATTTACACCTAATACTTTCACATAATGATCCCGCTGAGTGGACAGCATAGGTGAAATACGTTCAAATCTTTTGTCGAGAAATTCTTTTGCTTCTTCAATTTCACGCAGAGAAACTTCAAGAACACATATTTTGGTTTTCTTTCTAACAGTATTAACAAATTCTTCAGCACTCTGAATCCTGCCTCCTGCTTTCGCAGCTGTCCATGCCATCCTCTTCACTTGTCCTCCAATCGCATCTACTGCCCCTTTCCGTGATAGGATTCGAAGAAGTGCCATTCAATTTGGATTCCAAATACTTCGGAAAGATATGTCACATGGCTCAATGTGTATTTCTGCTTAAAATGACAAGCAGCTCCATCAGAAAACACTTTCACAAGTTCAAGATTGGGAACAATATCCAATATTTCCGAAAATATATTCCTTAAGCAAATATCAACTGCATATTTGTCATGCGATACATAATCAGACACCAAAGCAAAAGATTGTTTCTAAATTTCACCAATATCTTCTTTCCTATACCAGGCAACAGCAGTAAATATTGAGATCTGTGTATTGTTCCAGTGGGCAGCTTGAATTTCATTTTGCCCCTTGCATGTGTAGTTCTCAAAGAAGTCGATCTGTATCACAGCTTCACTAATTGCAACATTTTCCCGAGCCTTCTTAAAGGCCTCGGATTGCTGTCTTTTTACATAAACGTGATTAAGGAAGCATGGCAGGCAATTGGTCAGTTCTTCAATGCAGTCTTTTACAGACCTATTTTTAACTTCTATTTCCATTCTTCCATTACGTGAACTCCACAGCTTCCATTCGCATGGAGAATTAGCAAGTTTATCCGAAATGTCTGCTCCACTCAATCCCGGGCACTTGGAGCATCCTCCCTGCATATACTTACTCGATTTCTGATCACAAACCACTTGTGCTATAAACTTACGAAATTCAGTCTCAGTGAGTACATGATTTTTACACAATGCTTTGAGAAGAAACTTCGTATTTTCATGTATAATGCATGTGCACACATTATGTGGGATCTGACTTTGAAGACGCACATGAGCAGGGCGTAATTCAGTAAATTTTGTCAACCCCACGGACATTTCTACTAGGTCTTGTAGAAAGAGTGCATGTGCTTCTTTTAATGTCACCACTAGATACCTAATGTGAACTTCTTTTGTTTCTCCTTGAACAATATCTTGGTAAGATATTGAATCATCTTGATAGAACTTGATGATTGCACTTTTAAGTTCCTCTGATAGTTGTTTTCCTGTCACCGGGACAGAATGCTTTGGTTTTACATGTAATCCCTCTTCAACTGCTAACTTACGAATCATTTCTTTTCTTTTACGTGGAGATTGCGGCAATGCTTCCTCAACACGTTTTCTGCACTTTCCGAAATACCGTTTGCTTTTGAAAGCGGTTGATGTTGATGGAGTATCCTTATCAATCCCTTCTTTGGTCTCTTATCTTCTGTCTTGCCCACTGTGCTTGCTTATATCTCCTATATTCAGCTTTGAGGTGTTCTCTTCCTTGTTTTGTTTGTTTCAGTATTGCTCTTCCTTTCCTCATAGTCACTTCTATTTTTTCCTTCCATTGTGCATAACTGCCTTGCTCCTTCAGACATTGTTTGTATTCACGTTGTCTTTGGGCTGGTGTTTTAGTCATGGAGTCAAAAACAGACTGACACGTTTATCCTGGCTGAAGTCTCAGAAGCACTGTACGCGTATGCGACCACAGGGCGCCAGCACTAATTGTCCGTTAGTCACGTGTTTTGTGGGAAAACTAATGACTATAGAGGAAAACTTTCTGATACTTTTTTATTTGTTATATTGTAATGACGCAGAATCAAAAAGGATATTTATTTCAGTCTATTACTTTTCCCTCCAGAGGACTTTATCCTTATTTACCGTGACTAACTGACATTGACACACAGTAATAATTAAAGAGGCTCTAAGGATTATTTATAAATGTCGAAAATTATTAGCCATATACATGTTTCGAAGACGAAGAGTCATTGTGTGATGTACAGAACAAAAAAATTAGAACAGTTGTACATAGCTCCTGAAATATTGATATGAAAATCACCGTTATTCGCGCTTATTTTTAGTGCTTTGGAAATATATGGGTAAGAAGTGAAATTTGAACCAATATTCACGTTAAAAACATTTATTTTTCACTTCATAAGATACTTTGGAGTATCTAGCATCATCTTTCCTTAGTAAAAAAAGTTAAACATTAATTTCAAATTTTAACACTCGGTATGACATGTTCGCAGAATTGCTCTATATAATCCATATAATTGTTTAATTGAATCGGTCGGCAGAGAAAGGAACTAAGTCAATTTTTTAAACTTTTCAGGAGAGACAAAAAACTGTTTAGGCGATAAACTTATTTTCAGAAATTTCTGTTTGATGCTTTATGCAGTCCAGTAGATGTGTATAAATGCACTCGCTTAACTCTTAGTAAATGTTGCAAAAGTTGATTTTGAAAAAAATTGACTTAGTTCCTTTCTCCACTCGACAATAGGTTTACCACTGTTTAATGCGTTTATTTGCTTAAAAATGTAGTTTTTGTTGCAATATTGATGTTCAGCATCTTGAATAACATAAATACAATCATAAACAACACAACATGAAAAAGCACATTAACATTTGTAGTACATTTAAAAATTTTGGAGGAGTAATTTGCAAATTACGGTACCTGATTCATTCAACTGTACCTAAAGAATGTTTTATGAAATCACCGGCCACTGCAATAGATCTTCATAAAATTTTTGTGCATCTTCCCCATGTACATATTTCACCAGCTTTTGTATGTCGTCAATTTTCTTTTTCTGAATGGGCACTTGGAGCTGTGGATAAGCTGGCTCCAGGTCCATGTGAAACTTTAAATGCGTTTTCAGCAAACAGAATGTATGTGTCAGACAACTATTGATAAACGGACGTGTTCTTATTATTCCAGGCTTAGTAGTGTTGTAAATAAATTCCTTACACTGGGAAATTGCAAATGATTCTTTCTTATTTCTTGGAAAATGCTTACTTGCTGTTTTCATAGAAATCACATTCTTTTTGTAGAATTGTGGCCAACACTTGACAAAATACATAATTCTTTCTGTCTGTACCATAGTCACAGTTATTCCTGTAATGCTATTAGCTATCAGCTCCACATATTCTTTGGGAGTATAAACTCTATCACATTTTGAGATTTTTCTTTTAAGTACACCAAACACTCGATCACATGGAAGGAATGATTGACCCCTCTCTGGAAATCGATGAACGATCTTATTCATTTTTCTCAACTGTGTCAATACTAGGCATATTTGGATTAGAGTATGATTTTTGTTTTGTCCCGGGGCTCCATCAAAGAAGTGTAGTTCTGTAATATTTTCTGGCAGAGTAGTCTTGATATAATCGTGTAAAAAGGAACATACTTCATTGGCCCCCTTCTTTCCATCATCTTCATGATACAGATACACGACACATACCTGCAGGTTCGTGTTGCCGTTTCCTTGGTCGCCTTTGCTTCACCTCTTTAACATTAGCCCTTGTAGATGTATATCTTGAGCATTTTTATCTTCTATGTTAAGAAAATCTGACAGAATGTTCAGGCGTTGCGTATCATTAATATAGTGGAAGCATTCCATCCGACACCTGAAAACAGTATCGAATTACATTAGTATCAGTAATAAAGCTCTCTGTAAAATACAGAAGTAATGCATTGCAGATTTTATGCTGCAATAGTTATTGTCTTATTTACTTACTTGCAATCTGCTCTGACACTGTTCCCAGACACAGGATTGCCCTGATAGTTCAAGTAGGGTAGTTTATGCACTCTTGCATGTTTTATTTTTTTTCCTTTTGTGCTGCTCCTCGTTTCTCTTTCTTTTTGGTGACATGATTCCTCACAATAACAAGCTTCTGACTATATAGTTGCAGTCTCAAATGCAGAGAAACAAGAATAATTACATAGACGTAATATGCCACCCATTGTCGAAGCACATTCTTGATGCAACAGGGGCGCCTCGCTTGCAGTTCACATCAAAGAAATGAGAAGAAACGAATTAAGTCACTGACATAGTTCCTTTCTCCTCCTGATGAATGCACAGAGACTCATTTTTCTCTGCTAAGCAGTCGTTGGATGTAGTTCCTTTCAACACAGGACGATGTATTTCAGTCAAATTAAAGTGAATGCGCGAAAAAATGAAAAAAATGACTTAGTTCCTTTCTCCACCGACCGATTCAATTTCTATTAATGTCTGATGTTTAGATAATACAAAGATTAGTACCACAAAGAAAGCAAACCAAACATATTTTATTACAAATTTTAATGGAACATGTGGAGCAATAAAAGATAAAAATATATATTAATTTCAATAAATACTGGAATTTGGAATCACATGTCTGCACGCACCCATCCACACCCACACATATATTATTCTAAAAATGCTTCTTTTGGATTCATAGTTTTAAAAAGTGTATTTTCATGAAATCTTGGTATCAAAACTTTCTACTTACTGTAAGTATACAGGGCGAATCACCTAAAAATTGCACCACAAATATTTTGGAAATGAAAAGTGCTATTGATGTGCGGTTTCCACAGCACTGATTGTTAGTCATGTGCTCGTACATTTAGTCTATACATAGATTTTAATAATACTGAGAAAGTGTATTTTTATAGCAAACATACAATTTTTTAAATAGAACAATGCCTAGTTACATCAACAGAATAAAGCTAGGGTAAATTAGTGGTGTTTGTTGCAAGATTCTAGTGCAAGTAGTTTATGAGAAATCTTATTTTGAAAGTTTTACACACTGACTCTTGTACAACCTGTAGTAGCAGGTAGCACAAACTAAAGAAAAACAAAAAGCAATTGCAGTACTCCTGTGGATTCTGATAAGTAAAGAGAACATAGCCCTTCAAAATTTGTATTCAAAATGACCATCGGCAGCTTCAGTACACGCTTCCAGTCTGCTATGGAAAGACTGCTGCACACGTTCTAGCATTTCAGCGGAAATTTTGGAGCAGGCAGCAGTAATACGTCATTTCATATCATCTGGTGTAGTTGGTATATCCTTGTAGACAATGTCTTTCAGCCTTCCCCACAGCCATTATGTTAGTACCACAAGTTCCTCCTAGTTGGCAAAGGAATGTCTTCTAGCATTTGTGGCAGATGGTTTGTCAGGAGGCTGTGATACTTGTTTCTTCAATAAAGAAAATACCTATGAGCTGATGGTTCACTATCCCACACCACATGTTTAAACTCCATGCACGCTGACATTCCAACTGACAAAGCCAATGGATTGTCAACAGACCAATAGTGCATGTTTCTGTGGTTTACCTGGCCAGGATTAGTAAATGTTGCCTCATCACTAAATAAGATACATGATGAATCTGAAGTATCATATCTTAATGCCCATATACAAAAGTTAACAGGATTCTCAAAATTGTTTCCATGTAGTTCTTGATGGAGAGAGATGTGATAGGGATGGAACCTATATCGATGGAGAATGTGAAGAATGCCCTTTCCACGTGCAATTGTGCAGGAACTAATGTGTGGATCTACTGCAACAGCAGCCAAAACATTAATTTCTGCCTCTCTCCAACAAATTGTTAGTTTGTTACATTTTCTAGGTGTTACAGTACCACTTTCACATAATAATTGGTTGAAGAGGTTGACAAATAATTGCCAACATCGTTGACGTCTATTGGGATACGTTTCTGCATACACCGTACAAGAACGAACTGCATTCTTCCTACACTCTCCATACACCTTGAACATGTTGGCTTCTGCATTATTAAACCCCATCTTCCACTCACGACTTACTGCTTGAACTGTCACAGTTAGTTAACTGACCAGAAAGTCGCAATGCAGTCAATGAACAGAAAACACAATGTAAACAAGCATAAGATCGTACTTAGCAACTAAGCAGGTTGAATGGAACAAACAATTGTCTGGGTGGAAACCATTCAAATACAATTTCTCGTAAACTACTTGCACTAGAACCCTGCAACAAAGACCATTGACATTCTAATTTACCCTACTTTTATTCTGTTGACGTAACTAGGCATTGTCCCCTTTAAAAAATTGTATATTTGCTCAAAAAGTACTTTCTCAGTATTATTAAAATCTGTTTATATGCACGAGCCCCTGACTGCCAATCAATACTGTGAAAACTGCATATCAATAGCACTTTCCATTTGCGGTGTAAGTTTTAGGTGATTCACCTTCTATAGTGGGAAAAGTAAAAAATCACCACATAAAAGGTACAATGGAATATACATTTCTCTTGAATAAAAATTTTATTATAAAACAAAACACTGTACACAAGTAGATGATGCATTCTGTTTTAACTCAGAATTGCATTATCACTAACAGATTATCAATATCAACAACATTAATGCACTCATTTGAAGAACATTTGTCATGAATATGCTTCTCAAAAGAGATATTTGTTTCTATTTTTATTTATAACAGTACTTTCTTTTCCATGGACACCCAGAGAACAATGAGATATATGAGACCCCATAAAGTGTCTAAAAGTTTACTTAACTACAGTGAAGTTTGGATTCCCTTCTATATTTAATACATTAACTGGGAATAGTGATAAAGTATTACTAATCTATGGCATTTGATCACAGAGAGATTAAAAGTTGACAGTTATTTAAACATACAAAGAAAACATTGCTTTATTTTTCTGCACAATGATCAATTTTATATTGATGTCTGCCAGAATGACGGCACATTTAGTGCTGCAGTATAGAGTTTCTAATATTACATTTTTACTAACTCATAACATGCATTGTGCAATCAAAGGGAAAGTAAGAGTGTAACCTACAATTCACTCTTATGCGTTTAAGGACTTATTACAGAGGCTTTAGCACATATCTCTTAGATAGTCTGGCACAAATCCCCAATTACTGAATCATGTTCTGCAACACAGCAGCATATAAACTCAACTTTCTGGAAATACAGAGTATGGTACTTGTGCTTGCGTATACTTCTCTAAGTCACCGTAACTCAAAGGTTGAAAAAGAAATTTTCCACTATGACTTGTTCATATTCTATCAAGGAATTTTTGAAGGAAGATAAAGAATTGTTAATTCCATACATTTAAGCATGCTGATCACTTCCATCACCAACAGGGCCATAGTAGCAAGATCCTACAGCAATGACGTGAAGCTGGAACAGGATGGAAAGTATAAAGATGTGAATGGTCGATGATGCTCTGTCCAAAAGCACAGTAATATAGCACCATAATACCCTGTACACACTGGATGAGATGAGATGTTTGCATTCTCAGAATGAAATTATCTTGATTGCACCAGAGAATAGCTCTGTACCCTCTAGTTTGCACCAATGCATAAAAAGAAAAAAAAAAAAGAAAACAGAATTGGCCAGAACAAAGTCCCATCAGATATCTAAAAAGTGCAGAATGATGACCTAAAATGGGAAATTATAATTAAAGCAGAAAGAAAGAAAATACAAAATATGTATATCATGATGAATGGAAACAATTAAATAGAGATTATTGAAAACATTTGTAACATGTTTCAATATTATCCATATGGTTAATGACCTTCAGGGAAACTGTTCCACAAAGTCAAGGATCGGCAAATGGGCACAGTTAATGTGTTGAAGTGAGCAGCAGTGTCTGCCCAGTGAAGACGAACAGTGCAATACGTAATCTGTAGTAAGAGAGCAGGGCTGTCTCTAGGTGGCAAACCAATGAGGTGTATCGGAAAGAATGTGAAACTGTAGTTATTTACTATGGGAGCACGTCACAGTAAGCATACCACATATTTGCTGATTCAAAGCGAGTACACTCATTATTGTTCTTCAGGTTGATGATTGTCTAGCAAAACATTTGAACAGAATTGGGATATATTCTTCACCACTCTGTCTTCTATATGATCTGCAAGAGGAAATGGATCAAGACCACCTTAAAATATGCCCGGCCACTTCTAGCGCCCCATCCATCAGTGAAAAATATTGGAGAGCAAGAGGATTAATGACTTCATTGTCAGAAATCCAGCATTAGCTAACAACAACACTCATTATTGTAGATATCAAGAACACAACATATTATACATCACCACGTGCTGGGGATAACAAATAACGTGATACATTAGTCAACTGTGACCGCCTATTGTATATATATGCTATTTTTTATAGTTTAATATATGTACTAGTGTCATTTCATTTTAGTGCCAGTGTATTTCCATTTGTATTTTAATGCTGAGTATGTGCTAGAAAACAAGCAACCAGGTTGTAACAAATCCATAATAACAATTATAGCATTATAATGTAATCAATGTCAATGCACTTTGTTACCTTAATCTGTTAGTACTCATATTGGATATACTGGATTTGGATAATATTGTGACACACAGAGCAGAAACAGAGGATTTGTAAAAGAACAAATAATCTAACCATAATTTAGAAAAACAGAGTCAAGTGTAATTAACTGAGTTAACACAAACATTAGCACTATCAAGAATAAAATTATTCAGGAACAAATCTCTCCTGATGAGAGATCTTTTCATTCATCTCCTAATGTGTCATGAGTGACCGCATGTGTTGCTTTGTAATGCCTTTCAATATTATATTTTTTGCTGTAATAATATTACCCAATAGAGATGTTGCACACTCATTTGTGATGGATAAAAAATATTTATCCAGCCAAGGACTATCTGGTTGAGTTTCAACTTCCCTTCGCTTGCTCAATCCGCCATGCTGTGCCATTACAAGACCGGTCATGCCATTGTTACATTTCAACTGAACAGTTGACACTTATCATGCTTGCTCAGTGTGGACACTGGGTAAACAGAGAGACACTATTAGTTTCACTTAGCTTACTTTTAATTTGTATGTGTTTCGAAGACTATCGTCTTCATTATCAACTGTTTCTTAAAGAGGAAGAATCTGTTGGGGTTGTGACTGTGCTGCTGTCTGGGTTGCTCGACGTAAACTTCAGGATGCTGTCTGCTTGTGGCATGTCAAAATTCATAACTAGTGAATGTCCATCTTTATGTGTATTTTTTCCCAAATTATCAGTTTAGCTGTAGTTTTTACACGTTTTAATAATGTGATATCTTTTTCCATGGTGTGCTGATTTGATCAGAAGTGATGAGCTACAGCTGATTTGTCAATTTGTTTAAGTTTTTATATTAACTTATACATTAAGTAGAATTATCTACTTCTGTTTATAATTTAGCATCTACACTGGCAAACATGGAGTGGTGAAATACAATTTCTTTATTAGTTTCAAAATCTGTCACTAATATCTGAACAATGTTTGAACTATTATGTGTGACAGCTCAAGCAGTAAAACCTGAGGTCCATGTATTCAGGAGGTTCCAGATTCAAATCCCATGGACTGACCAATCTGACTGTAGTTTTTCATGATTTTCTTCAGTTGCCAAGGTGAATATTGGATTGGATATTTAATACCATGACCCAAGGTTCTAAACAATAGTAAAATTGAAAATAGATGGTAATAATAAATGTGTTGCCATCTATCTGCAGGTAATGACAATACATACACTAGATGGCACCCTGTGGAAGCCAAAATACACCTGCTGGCACTTTGCTATGGTTAAGTGTTGAATCAGTCACCGCAGAGGCAAAGGTACAGTTGCCTAGCATTAAGGCCTTTGTGGAAGTGTGACAAAACTATATGGTATGGTAGAGGGATGAGACCTAGAAGGGAACTGTCCGGCACACAATTATTTACTAGGTATTCCCTAACACATGTCACAATGCAATCACTTAGTTAAAGCAACTTAAATACAGGAAAAAGCATTTTTCTTTTTATTTCTTTATTATTAAAATGCAAACTTTTATGTCCAAAAAGCTTGCTTAAAAAGTTGCACATCACTGAGTTGACAGCTACAGCATATGTAGCTCACAGGAGATTGCACTTTCTGACATTTTTCTTTCCTTTGCTGCCGCTTCTTTTTTGTTTCCTTCAACTGTCAGGTAAATCCTGGAATGAACATTTAATATAATGGCCTAAAACTCCACTTACATACTATGAATAGAAATGAAAATAGGTGGCATAGGAAACTGTGCAACTATCAAGTTACCTAAGCATATGGTACAAGAAGACAACTCAAATAAGGCCACTCCAGTCTCAGAATGATTAAATGTACGCTCAAAGAACAAGTAACAGCTCCACGTTCCCATAGTCCATATTCCACTAAAACTGAATAGCAATGAAATAGAGGGTAGACAAAGGCAAAAAGGCCATGTACCAAGTTTCTCAAGCATGTGTTATAGGAAGGTGATCAGACAAGTAAGGCCTTCTCTCTGGCATACACTGATTCAGGTTAACTAATAAACCTATAATAACCATCGCAATATGCTCAAGAAGTAATCTTAAAAATAATAAAAGCTTGGCTATCCATAATAACATTAACCCATCCAATAAAAACTTTCAGAAAATACAGGACCATTCTTTGGAATGATAAAGCTCATCAGTGTTGTAATTTATGTAAACATGTAATGATTTAAAGTAAAAACAAACTTAGAGAATAAAAGCTTCATTTATCTTAGTAATGCTGTAAGTTCTTGAAAATTCCAGACAATTTCATCAGGAAGCAATTGCCTGGAATTTTCAAGAACTTCCAGCATTACTAAGATAAGTGAAGCTAGTTTGTCTCTAAGTTTGTTTTTATTTTAGATTCTGTTGTTTCACTTTTAAAAGCTTCAGTTTTTTCATTGAATGTAATGATTTCATGTAGGATTTGTGCAACTACAGGTGGAAGTGAAATATTCCACCAGACTGAAGGAGGTGAGAGAGTGGATGTAAACTAACAAAAAATTCCAATAACTTTTTTTACTGCATCGTTAACTAGATAATCGCATTTAAAGATGAGAGTGTGTGGCAACATGGCGCAACCTGTTGATTCAGGTATTCAGCTTCTACCGGCATATCAATGAACTATTCTAATGCTCTATAAAAACTATTTAAGTAATGTTAGCCATGAATTGAATTCAGATGTAAGATTTGAAGCTTCCATGGCGAACGTTAGTGATCAGAGTTTCACGGGTGATCAGCCGTGTCTCCTTCAAGAAACTGGACAAGGACCCAACAGCCAGGATCACCAAGATCACCACCAACCTCATCAAACACTACAGCCTAACCACTGAAGCCCAAAAAAGCACCATCCCGCACGCAGCCACTCCACCCAGACTCTACAGACTTCCGAAAATCCACAAACCTACAATACCACTCCGACCCATTGTAAGTGCTATAAACTCACCCACATACCAGCTGGCCAAACACCTCACCACTCTATTGAATCCACTAGTGGGCTCCTGTCATCATCACATCAATAACTCCAGCCACTTCATACAAAAGATCTCAACCATGAGATTGGACGGGGGATATCTTGGTGAGTTTCGACGTTGAATCCCTCTTCACCAGAGTGCCTCTAGAAGACTCACTACATCTCATAGCGGAACAATTTCCGGAGGACATCTCACAACTCTTCAGACACACGCTCACGTCCACCTACTTCTGCTACAACGGCCAGTTTTACGAACAAACTGACGGAGTGGCCATGGGTTCACCATTATCACCGGCCATTGCCAATTTCTTCATGGAAAACTTTGAACACACCGCACTGGACACCGCTACACACAAACCAAAAGCTTTCTATAGATACGTCGACGACACTTTCGTCATCTGGCCACACGGGACAGAAAAACTTGCCTTTTTTCTGGACCATCTCAATAGTCTACATACTAATATCAAATTCACCATGGAAGTGGAGAACGACAACTCCCTTCCCTTCCTGGATGTTCTAGTGTACAAAAAACCGGATGGCAGCCTGGGACACACGGTCTACAGGAAGCCCACACACACCAACAGATACTTGGATGCCTCCAGTCACCATCATCCCACTCAGAAGAAAACAATCATTTCCACTCTGTTTCACTAAGCGTTTGACATAGCAGACAAGGACCACATACACCTAGAACTTCAATACCTACAGGATACCTTACACAAGAATGGGTATAGTAACCAGGACATCAATGAGACCCATAGGAAAGTAGAACGCAGCAGGAAGAACCCGCTACTGCTCACGCAAGGGAAGGATAGCCCTCAAGAGAAGGCCTACATACCCTTCTACGGCTCGGTCTCCAACAAGGTTTCCCGTATACTCGCGAGATATAATATCAAAACCTTCTTCACGCCCCCTAAGAAGATCTGACAACTCCTCAGGCCGGTGAAAGAACCACTTGGGCTTAAGGTCCCAGGAATATACAGGATTCCTTGCGAGTGTGGGAAGGTGTATGTGGGTCAAACAGGACGCACGATAGAGGAAAGATGCAAAGAACATCAACGGAGCATCAGACTTCTCCAGCCAGAAAAATCAGCAGTAGCCCAACATTGCATAGAACAGGTCCACAAAATAAATTTCCAAGACACAAAAGTGCTAGAACACGCAGAAAATTACTGGGACAGACTCATCAAGGAGGCCATCCACATCAAATTACACCCCCACAATTTCAACAGAGAGGGCGGACTCAAACTAAGTTCCGCATGGACTTTAGCCATCAGAAACACTGCACATAGTTCGTACCCGCGGGAAAACACTGCAGCCGAGCCTACAGCAGGCCCAATCAGAAACCATCACCCGCGCATTGGCTAGGACAATACAACCTAACCATTGTATATATTTGAAAACTGAGGAGAATTTTTCATCATTTTTAGTCCTGAAGATGGCCATGGAGTGTATAACGGCCGAAAGCTCGACCTTCTTAAATTTAACACGGCTGATCACCCGTGAAACTCTGATCACTTGAATTCAGATGTTTTGTTGCGCTGTGCCAGGCACCAGAAAATTATGTGAAAAAGTATTGCCCAGTATGAAAACATTACCTCAAATCTTACATTTCCGCATAATTACAAAGATTTTATTTAGAACGTTTAAAGGTCTGAAAATCTGGCCTGTTCTATTTGAGGGGCTTATGCCATACTAAGATAACGACCTCAGTTGGAATTGGTTTCTTGTTTTAAACGCTGCGCAAAATTAACTTCCGATACCAGTTGCAGTATTACGTCCATTAGGAAGTCACAAATATGATAGAATCATTAACAAAGAAACTTTAAATATGCTCTAATCAGTCAGAAATACATAAATTCACTTGAAATGAAACGAATACACGCTAAGTCAATGTCTACTTACTGGGCATGCATGCTGAGCAAAATGAGTTGTTTTATTCATTTTATTTACTGAATGGTAGGGACCTAACACAATTTTGATGTACACAATAAATAGTAAGGTAGTTTGTTTTTAACACTTACACATGTGGTGAACACATGCAGTTTTCATATCGTCTGTAAGACGTAAGTATGAAGCATGGTGCCGAGACTCGCAGCTAATGACTGGAGGTTAGGTTATACCTACATTGGATACTTAGCATTGGGTATTTCAAAGGTTATGCCACTCTTGTGTGAAACACCCCTTACGTTGTTAATACCTATATTTCGTACTGAGTTTAACAAAGTGATACTAGTAATTGCTAAGCCTTTAGGAAAGCATAATTCTTAATGTGAATTTACGCTCCACTGCCATACGTTTAAATAAAATCTATGTGCAGCTGTTTACACGTTTTGGCCCGCTAAGTGTGCAATTCGCTGTAATATTTGATGCACCCAATTTAAGGATTACTATGCTTTATGCAAGCACGTACCTACAGCTAAAAAAAAGGAATTTATATACGGTTAATATGATGCAGGAGCTTTCAGAAGCACTTTCGCTTCCAACAATAAAATTACTCCAACAAGTTTTAATAAGAATCTTATAAGTGCCAAAGAACTCGAATTAGTGAAATTTGCAACACAAAGTTTCTAACAAGATGCGCATATGTGCAAAACATATAAAAATATTTCAAGAAATGTTGGTAAACAAATTTGACACTGGTGTTCACGCCCACTGTCATGGACTAACCATTATTTGCGTGGTAGCTTTAGAAACAAAAATGGCCGCACTTTTAATAACTAACATTTATTAGCACTAACAAGTATTTAATAACATTAGGATTAATTTGAAATAAGGATTAGAGCAAGTATTCAATACATTTAGTCAGACTTCATGTCGTTTGCGGCTTCGACAAAAAACCAATTGCATGCAATTAAGTGAATATTCCGATCAAACTACACGGATATGCAGAGAAAATAAACACAGCTGATTTGATGTTGCCAGTTCTAGCAGACGTAAGAAAACAACTAAATGTGGGTTTTTTAAATGTAATATACATAAAAACCGTTGAATCTATTGAAGTACACCAATGGAAAAATTTGTCGTTTATTCAATTCTCTATGAATATAGCTTTAAATCAAAAACCTTTAATCAATAATAATTCAGCCAGGTGATACATTTTTTTGATAATGTTTTTCTAGAAAACTATAACCTTTTCAGCCTTTTGGTATTAGACTTTATTGTTATTCACAATAAGAGAAATTTGCTGTTAAAGTCTGGCAGATTATTTCACTTCCACCTGTATGTTGATAGACATTAAATGTCTTTCACAACATATATCTCTTACTTAATTTAGATTTGGAATCTGCTTCATAAATTTTAGAAAGGGCAACTCAAATTGTACTCATAGTACTACCATACAACACAGGCAGTTTAGTATCTGATGCCATGATCCAGTGCGTTGTATTATCAATGGACACATACTTCCAGTGAAAGCCTCTATAATATACAAGTTGCTTATAATACTTTTAGCTGGGGTTTGTCTAGGGCACAAGTCTTCATGATAAATCCCTTGTTGAAATTATAGGTTTAGTCTTTCTTCTGTGTTTGTGTGTTTGACATGTGGATGAAAGAATAGTTTGTCTAACTCAAGAGTAGTAGTAATGATGATGCCTTCTTCTTCTTTAGCTGATTACCCTTACCTTATGTAGTATTTACAAGAGAGTGAAGACCTAGAAGCAGGTGAAAGGAAAGAGAGTGAGGAAGACGATGATATGAAATGCAGGCAAAACTGATTAATGGAAAGGTGATGATGGAGCAGTTGGTGGAATGAGTGATGGGGAAAACTGGCAAACCCGAAGAAAACCTGCCCAGAAGCCGCTTCATGCACCACATGCAAGGGATCGAACCCATGCCTTGGTGATATGCGAACGGTCTATCATTCGGCCACAGTGCTGCCTACAATGATGTCACTGCAGACCTTTTAATGAAAAAGAGAATATAGATATACATGTATTTTGGCTTTTGCTTTCACATGGATAAGTTATAAATATTTTTATGTTGTGTAAGTTCACAAATGTAGTTATTTATGTTTGCAGTCAGTGGAGAAATTGTGCATGCAAGAAAAACTGTATATAATACTCTAATAACTCTCTTCTAAATCTTCTGACCAACTTTGAAGAATGTAAAAGCAATGAGAAATATAAAACACTTTTTGATAATCAAATAAAAAATTACAGTCTATTAAATGAAGAAAAGTTGTATTTTTAATGGCAAAGTCTAATTTTTTCTTGAAAAAGCAAAATCTTAAATAAGCATAATTTGACACCTGAACATCTTTATTGCCAGAATGCTTCTAGTGATTAGGTATAGTATTCCCAAATGAAACTCATATCAATGTGACTTTCCTTTCATTCTAAGTACTTAATTTTTTTTAAATAATGAAAACGAAACAAAAAATAATTAACCTAAAACATAATGTGCTTATGTGGAATCAACTTCAACACTGTAATTGTTAACTCATCTATATTTTATGCAGGACACAGTTCGTTTTCATACCATCAGTTGCCTGTTGGCTGCCACAGCAATTTCCAATTCCAGCCTGAGATATACTCTTGAGGTCTGTCAATGAACCTAACAATGGAATTGTCTGATTTTGTGGCATGTTGAAAATCATTAAGTGTTCAAGTTGACTGTCCGTAAGCGCATACAATTTCAATGGTAAGTATTATTTATTTATGCCAACAAACTTACTGTTGGTGTTTTTAAACACACAAGCCACGTGAGGGCAATGTTTGAGAGGTAAAATCGGAACTGAAAAACTCAATGTCACCATTGTCTCAGCTGGTTAGATGCTGGCCTACTGATCCCAAGGACGCGAGTTCAAATCCGGGCCAGACCGATGGTTTTCAAGTGTGCTTAAAAATGACAGCTCCATGTCAGTAGATTTACTGGCCTGTAAAAGAACTCCTGCAGGACAAAATTCTGGCACACCAGCAATGCTGATGTGACCCTGGCAGTTGACAGCATTGTTAAACAACAAATTACTTTTTTTTTTAACTTTTGCCACCGCTGGGATTTGAACCACAGACCCTCCGCTTACCAGGCAGGTGCTCTAACCATTCAGCTACTGTGACAACCTGCCAGAATGACACTCAGTTCTCCAACTGATTCATATTTCTCCCAGTAAACCACAAAGGCAGTCTCACATCAGAGACTTACTCCAATGGCAACTTATTATCGTAAGTACTTCATGTTCCGAGATTAAATACCCTTTAGATGGTAAATGCAAGATTTACTTACAGTGTCTGATTCCACAATAATTAAAGCTCCAAAACTAATGCCTAATTTAACTCAAATTCAGCATACATTAGCCTTTATGTACTTCTGTTCATGAAAATAAATTCATGTCCAAAAACCAAACCTGACACAAGGTATCAATTTAAATTAAAAGAAACAGAATTGCTGTTTTTAAGGCAGCATGTTTTCCTATAAACACTCTATCCCATCTTGATTTTTTCTGTGGATGTCCATATTTACAAATTGTCATAAAAAAACTAAATACAGTACCATTATTTAGCTGCTTATTATCAGAGCACCTGAAATAATCTCCAATATGAGTGTTGCAACAATGCACCCTTAAGAACACCATTAGAATAAATGGAATCTAACGTTATATTCTACATATTCAATAGACAAACAATTCTGGAAACAGGATTTCATATGCTGGGGGATTAGTGGGTCTAAGAGAATCTGCAGTTTCTTTGTTTACTGGTGTTGGAGTTGCAGAACCTCTCACTCCATCTGCCAGACCTGTAGCCAATTTACTGAAAATCTCATTCAGTTTATTTTGAAGAATATCATCCTGCAACAAACAAACAAAAAGTATAAGATGTTATGTTACAGATAAACACTGTAAGCAGGCTTGTTCATAATAGGAAAAGAACAGGAAGGGTAATATGTTGCAAGTCTGAACCAGTAGCCTGGGCAATTATGAGGGTTAATAAAAAAAGACAGACTGATTTTTACTTTATTTATAGACAGAGAGAGCATTGAATTTCACCCCAAAATTTTATATCAAGATTTTACTAGAAATTCATGTTTTGAGTTAAATAAATAAATTATTTGTAAAGCATTTTTAGAAAAAAAAGGTCTGTGTATTTATTTATGAACAAGTTAACTCAAAAACAAAAAGTCAGATAAAAATTACTAAACTTGGATTTAAGTTGAGCATGTTTCAGAAGAATAACACAAAGATTTTTCAGAATACTAGACTTTTTTGAAATGTTTAATTTTCTTAAAAATGGCTCTCAAAATTTTGATAAAAATACCATACAATACCATTACCATTAAGATATTTAAGTCACAAAATTTGCAGTAGAAACCTCAATAACAGTTATACTAAGGGGATGGGGCTCAGTTAATTGGAAATGATGAATAATCCAACTTACATAAGCAAACATAGGTTTGACAAATAATAACAAAGACTTCACTCAGCACATAAGTTCCTTGTTAATTTCTTGTATATATGGCAATAAAGAGAACTGTGTGCAGGGCAGGGCTGTCTGATTAAGATACGAGGCGCATCCCGAAAGTAAGTCCTGATGGCCGATAAAGAGAACAAAAACATCATTAAGTAAGAAATATTTATTGGAATAATTACATAGACTCACTGGCTACTTATCAACATAGTCACCACCATTGTTGAGGCATTTATTGTAAAGGTGCACCATTAATTGTATGCCCAAGTCACAGGATTCTGTTGCCAATGTCTGCAGCCACAATCTTCATTCTGCACCTCAGTGTCACTGTGAAAACGTTTCCTGCCAGAAAACACTTCATGAGACGGAAGAGATGAAAGTCACTTGGAGTGAGGTTGGGGCTGTAGGGTGGATGTTCGAAGACCTCCCATCCAAACTTATTCAACACATTTTGTGTGGCGTTGCCTGTATAGGGTCTTGCATTGTCATGCACAAGAGTAATGACTCTTGTCAACTTCCACGTCTCTTGTTCTGGATTGCCCGCCTGAATTTATGCAATGTCTGGCAATATCGATCAGCATTTACGGTCTCCCCTCGCAGTAAAAAGCCGCGCAAGAGGACACCATGTCGATCCCAGAAGACAGTGCACATGAATTTTTTTGACAGAGATTGTCTCCTTGTATTTGGTCTTCATAGGTGAACCACTAATGCTGCCAATGCATTGATTGTTGTTTTGTCTCTGGTGTGGCATGCGCCACCAATGTTTCATCCCCAGTGACAATATTGTCGAGAAACTGGTCACTTTCTGTTGCATATCGCTGCAGGAATGTGAATGTTGCAGTCAGATGTTTGGTTTTGTGTTCATCTGTCAGTTGTCTAGGCACCCATTTTGCACACACTTTGTGAAAACCAAGCCACTGGGAGACAATTTCGTGCAAAAGCGAGCTAAACATCTGGGGAAACTGACAAGAGTTCTGAAACTGTGAAGCACCAGTTCTACACAATTGTTCGCCACACACTTTCCAACACTTCTGGCGTCACCAGGGATGGTCGGCCATTACGGTCTTTGTCATGAATATTGGTTCTTCCGTGAATTGCCTGCACCATCATCTTACCATACTGTCACACATAATGTCCTGTCCATATACGTGACACAATTGACGATGGATCTCTGTTGGAGATTGCTTTTGAGCAATCGGATGACTGCACGAACCTCGCATTTGGCAGGAGACAATATCGGAGCCGCCATTTTCTCCTAGCACAGATCAATAACCACTGCCGTCACAAAACTGAAACTTTACTACAATGTTACCATATACTTCCTCTCTTTTCCTGCACACGCACATTCCTATCCTTACTCACTCATCTATTTTTCATCAATTTTGTAAGGACATTCACTAGGGTGACAACAGTACATTATGATCACTAAAATGATTGCATGATTGTTTTCTGGTTTGAAACTAAAACTTAAGTAATACACAGCTGAAGGGATCACAACAGCCTCTTGATAAGTGTAATAGATTCTTCACATCGTCGCTGCACCACGAAAAATAGCTATGTGACATTTTCAGTGAAATTTAGTTATGTAGCACAAAATAAGCAGAAAACTCTCTAAAAACATGTAAATATGCATTATTTTTTTATGCCAACAAACTTACTGTTGGTGATGTTCCCAAGATAATAAAAGTCAAACCAATAAGGACCCATATAAAATAGGAGCTATATTATATAATAAATTACCATTAGCAGTTAAAAATAGGACAGACTCAAAATTTAAAGCTACTCTAAAATCATTTCTAATAGATAAATGTTTGTATAATATTGCTGAACTATAATGAATGTTATATTTAGATGTAAATATTTAATGATATATCTTGTAATAACCAATGGCATTGTAAACTACATAAATGATACAAGGTTGTACTATTGTATTTTGTATAATAATTATGTTTTAATTATAGTGTGCTATATATGATATATCCCATGTCATGTAAAATGATCAGTGGATGAATAAATAAAGATGGCGGCATGTACAGTGACGACGAGGAGTAAGGCTCAAAAAATGGGTCCAAATAACGTTCAAAATGTGGAAATGAACGGAAAAGAAAGTGAAACAGTGAAAAGTAGTGAACGTTCTTGTGAGGAAAATGAAGACAGTTTCCGACTTCGTACAGAAGCCGAGAAAAGTGCGATAATATGCAAAGGAGCAGCGGTACCCAGACCACGTGAAGAAGAAGCGGTTGCGACACTGCATGTGGTGATTGATATCTTAAACAGGGACCTCAAGAAAGCCACTGAAGAAATAAAGCTGTTGAAACAAGAAAAACAGGAACTACAACTAAAGGTGCAGATATTAAGCGAAGAAAAATCATACTCCACGGTAACAAAAAGGACGCCAAACATGGAGCGGTTACGTACAAATAACATAGCAACATCAAATTGCTTTGAATTATTAAGCGGCCAAGAAGACGAAACCAGAGCAGAAGCTAAAAGTAGTACTGAGATGCAAAAGCTGCTAAAATCAAGATACAAGATAATAAACAACCAGAGAAAAAATGACGAATCCATACAAAAAGGAAAGAACGACAAGAACGAAGATCGTAATAATGCCGCACAAACAGCCAAGGGTGCCAAAGAAGATGATGCTAAAGGGAACGACATCCTTGTGCTTGGTGAACCCGCCAAAGGACAGAGGCAAGAAAAGAAGAAAGATGACAGCAAGGCTCATCCTAACCTTACCCGTGCTACGAGCGATATTCCGATGGCAGCTAAAAATGTGCTGGTGCTTGGTGACTCAATGATTACGAATGTAAATGTGAAAAATTCCGACAAAAGAGTGTTCAGAGGCATAAAGTCTGCGCAGTTATCCTCTAAAGTGAAAAACCAGTGCAAATGTGAAAATTTTCCGGAAGATGCAGAAGTGATAGTGTTACACGTCGGAACAAATGACCTGAGAGGTGCAATGGGACCAGAGGATGTTATGGGTGAAGTGTACTGTGCTATAAGATCCATAAAAGAAAGGTTTCCAAAAGCATTCATAGCTGTTAACAATATAATTAAAAGACGAGATGTGTGTCAGGACTTTATCAAATCTGTAAATGAAAACATCAGATGGGCATGTGAATCCCTAAAAGTGTTATATGTAGATGTAGACAAATACCTAGACCAGTCTTGCTTAGGAAGGGATGGGCTGCATGTAAATCGTAAAGGTACTTGGAGGCTAGGTCAAGTTATAAACAATGTTGTTGGTATCATTACACAGTACAGGGTACAGGGAAACTAACCTTAGCAGCAGTAGGTGACTTGGAAAACAAAACAAAAGCTATTTTTAATAATGCTAATATAAAAGCATCCATAGAGAAAGCACAAGGTGAGCAGACTGCTGATTGGCTGTTGCACTTAAATACCCAAGGTATACTGTCAAAACTAGATGAACTTAGCTTATTTACAGAGAATATAAACTTAAATCTTGAAGTAATTTGCTTTAATGAACATTGGCTAAGACAGGAAGAAATAGCGGTTTTAAACAAATTCAAAGGTTTTTCCCTAGCGGACTATTACACAAGGAGCAAATTAGCACGAGGTGGGTCTTGCATACTAGTTCGTGACCACCTATTACAACATACCAAAATTAGGGACGACCTTAAAGCCTTAGGTGTGGATAAAACTTTTGAAATATCAGCAGTCGACATCAGTAGTCTGAATACCTTAGTGATCTCTATATATAGGGTACCATACTATCACACGCTTAAAACATTCCTCACCAAATTAGAATGTCTGCTAAACAAATTACAAAAGAATATAAAACAAAAGGTCATAATTGCCATGGATTGCAATATCGATTTGTCCAAAACAAATGTGATCGCAGGGGAAAAATTAAGAACTAATACCACGGACGAATATCAAGGTAACCACACAAACCATGTGTATGCCAGTATGGTAGAGAGCCATGGTTTCTATTTCAAACATAGATATCCAACAAGGGTTACAAATTCTTCTAAAACATGTATCGACCACATAATAACAAATATAACAAACGAAGAGGGGGAATGTATAGTGCAGGAAACGGGACTCTCGGATCACAAAGCACTGCTTGTAAAACTACCAATCAAACTCAAAACAATAAATAAAGCTGAAAAAGCAACCTTTAGGCGTATCTATAACATGGAAAATATTTCAAAATTTAAAGAAAAATTAAGTAACACAAACTGGTCGTTCAGCCCTACAGACTCTGTAGACACCAATTACAACAACTTTTTGAGAGAACTACTAAACAGCCACAATGCATTTTTTCCAAAAATTCAACTCTCAAAACTAACTAAAAAATACTCATTAAATTGGTGCAGCAAAGGTATAAGAGTATCTAGTGCACGCAAAAGGCTGCTACACAAACTGTATAAAACAACAACAAATGTAGACTTTATCCGATATTACAGAACACACTGCAAGATTTTTAAACGAGTAATTCGGAAAGCAAAACAATGGGCTATTGAAAACTACATCAAAAATTCCGAAAATAAAAGCAAGGCAACATGGAAAGTAATTAAAGGGGAACTGGGATTACATAAAACCAGCATGGACAAAAGGGATGAAAAAGAAAATGTAACAGCAGAAGAATTAGATAATTATTTTGTCGATATAGGGAGTCTTATCCGCGAGCAACCTCCGTCCGTGCAACATTCCAAAACTATTCTCATAAACAATAGCTGCAGGATGCTAACGCCCTTGTTCAATTTTTCTAATGTCTCACCAGAGTTAATAATAAAGGTGATAAACAAATTAAAAGCGAAAACCTCAATAGGCTGGGATGAATTACCCCCATTCCTCATTAAGGAAATAAAGCAGGAAATAAGTGTGCCGCTTAGCAACATAATTAACCAGTCCCTATCCCTGGGTATTTTTCCTGACCGAATGAAGTATGCAGTAGTAAAACCTGTACATAAAGGAGGAAACATGGAACCAAAAAATTTTCGGCCAATCTCGATCCTCCCAACCTTTTCAATCATATTTGAAAAAATCGTTCATTTTCAACTCAATGCATACCTGGAGCATTATTCCAAATTAAATAATTCCCAGCAGGGCTTTAGAGAAAAATGCTCAACAATATCCGCTCTAATAAATCTAGTTAATGATGCTTCACAAATGTTAGATGAAAAACAACATACAGCTGTTCTCATATGTGATAACTCGAAAGCTTTCGACTGTGTAAGTCATGACATATTATTAAACAAATTAGAATTCTATGGCATAAAGAATACTGCATTAGCGTGGTTTCAAAACTATTTAAAAGACCGCAAACAGAGGGTAATACTCAGTAATCCTGGGAAAACAGCCCAGTCGGATTGGAAAAGAATAAAAACAGGAGTTCCTCAAGGGAGTGTGTTGGGTCCTTTATTATATATATTGTACACAAATGATCTCCCAAAATGCGTAAATTGCAAAACAATCATGTATGCAGACGATACCTCCCTTTTACTAAAAGGCATAAAACACGAAGACCTACAACAAAACGCAAGAGATATATTCAATCACGTAAAGAATTGGTTCAGCAGCAATGGTTTGAAACTAAACACCACAAAAACGAGCATTATGTACCTCGGGACTCGTGACACACCGCACGACAACAATCTACCAATAAACCAGACAGATACAGCAAAAATATTAGGAGTCTATGTAAACAAACAGCTAAAATGGGAAGATCATATACATTACATAAACAAGAAATTAAACAGTGCTTGTTTCAGTATGCGCTGCATAGCTCAGATCACCAATTTGGAAACTAGGAAGATTGTATATTTTAGTTATTTTCACTCAATAATGACCTATGGTATCATACTATGGGGCAACTCAGTGGGTTGGGAAGCAATTTTTAAATGCCAGAAAAAAATCATACGCATAATGTCACAGGTAGGACCAAAAGAATCGTGTAGGAACCTATTTAAAAAGCTTAAAATTCTAACATTACCGGCACAATATCTTTATGAGTTACTTAAATATATCCACCTAAATCACAATAAATTGTATGACTCACAGTATCAGCACTGTCATGGAACCAGAACAAAAAGTAATCTAAAACCACCTATGCATAGGTTAACATTATACGAAAAAACTCCACTCTACACAGGAATAAAGGCCTATAACAGACTGCTAACCCAACTGAAAACCATAAAGAATGAAGGATTATTTAATAAGAAATTGAAGAACTTACTATTAGATAGGGCGTATTATTCAGTAGCCGAATATATGTGTGATAGTATGTAACCTAAATATAAGTACCTTAATTTCTACTGTTTAACTGAACCTAGTTTTATAATCTTATTGTAATTACGTGTAACAATTTTTGTTTTACCAATCTGACGAGTCACCTGTTTACAGAGCTTTTTGCTCATTTGTATGTAAGCGTTTGTGACAATAAAGCATCTTATCTTATCTTATCTAAACACACAAGTCATGTGTAGGTAGAACAGGAACTGGAACTTAAAAATTCAATGCAATGGCTGGGATTTGAATCACAGACCCTCCGCTTACTAGGTGGGTGCTCTAACCATTAAGCTACTGTGACAACCTGTCGGAATGTCATTGAATTTTCAAACCAGTGCGTATTTCTCCCAGTAAACCACAAAGGCAGTCTCACATCAGAGACAATTACCCCAATGGTGACTTACCATTGTAAGTACTTTATGTCCCAGGAGTAAATAACCTTCACATGGTAATTATTATTTATTTATGCCAACAAACTTACTGTTGGTCTTTTTAAACACATAAGCCGTGTGTGAGCAGTGTTTAAGAGGTAGAACTGGAACATAAAAATTCAATGCCACAGCTGGGATTTGAACCACTTACAATAGTAAGTCACCATTGGGGTAATTGTCTCTGATGTGAGACTGCCTTTGTGGTTTACCACAAAAAATACAAACTGGTTTGAGTATTTAATGTCATTCTGGCAGGTTGTCATAGTAGCTTAATGGTTAGAGCACCTGCCTAGTAAGTGGAGGGTTTGTGGTTCATATCTCAGCCATAGCATTGAATTTTTAAGTTCCAGTTCTGCCTCTTATGTAAATATTCCTTAATTTTTTTTTTGTAAACATAGAAAAAATAGAAATTACTATGTGGAATACATGAGAACTGATCCTTCAATTCCTATGCGAATAACGCAGCACATAGGGGATTTACCGAATATTCTTAAAGTACCTCTTGTGTTACCTCTGGTACACGTAGCAGATTTTTAGCTGATAAATCTCAGGAATTTAGCCATGTACCTCTTGCTCTTCTTACAGCTACCGCTAATAATGAAAGCAAGTTTGTGAATTATTGGTCACTTACAATACTGCATTAGTTAACGATGTCTAGCAGAGGAAAGATGTTAGTGCAGCTAACTCTTTGGGTTTTGAGTAAAAACCAGGAAGATGATCTTTTGGCATGCAAGTAATCCATTGGAAAAGATAACTCATTATGTAGCTTATGGCTCCAAATGACTTTATAGTTTACTCTATGGATCCCGGTTTAGTACCTATGCAATATGATAAATGAACTGCACCACCGAGTAATGTATGTTCTGCTTATGGAAATAAAGATACAAATGATGGTCACCTATCCGTTCTGTTTCAAGTGAAAATGAAGTTAACACAGTGACAGAAGTTGAGGATGACAAGACATGGAGCTCAAATGAAAACAAAGAGGAAGTGACTAAAGCAAATGAACAAAACTGTGAAGAGCAAGCTTCAGCTAAGAAGAATCCTCATAATGTAAACAATACCTTACATGGTAAAAAATACCAAGGGAGAAAATACAAAGCAAATAAGTATTATAATGTTGTTGAATGCTGATCACCTACTCAACTGCAAGAAATTTAATCCCAAGCAATAGGAAGTAGCCAACTTGACCAAATTGTACTGGACTGCAAGATTCCAAATTATCTAGAAGTTTTCAGATGGAAGGCCATTAGAAGATGTTGAAATAGACAGGCATAAATTTCTTCTGATAATATGCTCACATAAGCAAGGCAACGAATTAATAAGAGAGGAGTTTTATGTGTAGTGAAATTGACGAAAATTAGAGTGGGAGTTTAGCTCATAGGATGAAAAGAAGGTGTATGAATATATATTAACTTTCGTACAACTAATAGGAGGAGAGTAAACAGAATTGTTGAGGAGCTGCCAAAGAAAATAAGAACTTTTTTTTGCAACTATGGGTCTAAAAAAGGATGTCTTTGATGAGTTTTAACCTTGCCATTTGTGTAACAATAGTGATAAGGCAAAAGTTGAAGAAATGAATGGAAATATTTGGCCCAACATGACAAAAGCAGTTCAAAGAAACTTCAATCAGATTCTGTGAAACAGTGGTTGGGGATAACTCCTTAAGTACCAAGCCACTGTTGTCGATCCTCTAGTAATCAAGTTTATGTAGAATCTGATTTTAAATCTGTTAACAATATGCATGAAATTTATAAGTTCTGGTATGAAGAGAATCAGACAAAATATGTACAAAGGAAGAGGTTCTGTGAAATCCAGGAAGAAGAGAAAATTTCTGTGTTCAAGCCTAGAAAAGATCAGTGATACTTATATGGCATTTAAAGAAGGTAATCTAACAGAGGATGAGTTTAATACATATTTATATTAAAAAGAAAGAAGCCCATAAAGCTAAGGAAAAAGCTGAATCTTGCATGAGAAGCAAACCTTGTGTTGACAATGGATGTTCAAAGTGCCCCATACTGCTTGTTTCAAAGCAGTACTACAGTCAGAAGCTTCAGATTCACAATTTCAACATCTACGTAAAAAACACAAAAGATTTGAGAGGTAGAACTGGAACTTAAAAATTCAATGCCACAGCTGGGATTTGAACCACAGACCCTCCACTTACTAGGCAGGTGCTCTAACCATTAAGCTACTGTGACAACCTGCCAGAATGACACTGAATTCTCAAACCAGTTTGTTGGCATAAATAACAACACAAAAGATGTTCATTTATATTTCTGGCATGAAGGAAAAGGAAAAGTCTCAGCAAATGAATTCACAAGCTGAATAATTCACTTTTTAGAAAAAGGAAACTAGTACTGCAAGCAAGCTTTTTCTATGCTCCACTGTTTTAAACACTTATGATCATCAGATTCACATCATGACATGGCTTTTGTCCAGAATGGTTGCTTTAACCCTTCTAACTTCAAAAGAGATTAAAGGGCCTTCTTTCTTCTAATAACAAGAGTATCATATGATTACTAACAGTTGTATCATTGACTGGACACTAGACTTTTGTCCAAGTTGGTTCCTTCAAGCTTTTAACTATCAGAAGGAGCTAAAGGGTCTCCTCTCAGCTAATAACAAAAGTATCTCCAGTCTTACTATGCTAGTAAGGTACTGTATTCCATTGCACAATCGTTGCACCTTTTATGCTTTCTTCGTGAAGTACAAATACACAGTGCAACCATTAAGCAAAGAATAAATTATTTAAGACTAGCCATGTTAACTTTCAGTGACTAGTGTGCAATAACAGGAGTAAGGGTGGGTCTGAGCATACTGAAGCATAGCCATTTTACACTGTGGTTCAAAAGAAAGGGGAGAAGAAGGAGGGGAAACAAAAGTGATGCTGACACTGCAATGTAAACACCTACTCCAATAAATAAAATAAAAAAAAGATGTGAAAAAATAAAAATGTGACTTTGGATTAATGGAATTAATACTCATTCTATTTGAGAGGTAGAATTGGAACTGGAAAATTCAATGCTACAGCTGGGATTTGAACCACAGACCCCCCACTTACCAGGCAGGTGCTCTAACTATTAAGCTACTGTGACAACCTACCAGAATGACATTGAATTCTCCAACTAATTCATATTTTTCCCGGTAAACCACAAAGGCAGTCTCACATCACAGACAATTACCCCAATGGTGACTTACTATCGTATGTATTTTATGTACCGGGATTAAATAACCTTCAGATGGTAATTATTATTTAAAAACACCAACAGTAAGTTTGTTGGCATAAATAAATAATAATTACTCATTCTATTTAGACAAGCATTTACAATACTGTTGAATTGCATGTACTTTTCAACTGGAGTTGATTTTATCAGACTACTTGACAAGTCCACAATTAAGCCTAGAAAAAAATTAAATAGGTAAATAATAAGTGAAGGTCTCTGTAACATGTGTGGACATTTAGTATACACAAGTACTTGTTAGAATAACTGTAAACACAAACAGCCCAACACAACTGAAGAATAAGACTGACTTGGCAGGTGCTAACCAAATGGTTCACATTCCTTGCTGCTTCATTCACTATCACTAACTCATGTCTGCTAATTCCAGCACTTTAGGTATTTGAACCAATCAGATTCATTGATGGACTAGTCACTATCCCGACAGTTGGCAAACTGATGACATCAACAATGAGGAATAATATATAACCATATGCTCCATAACCTGTAATTCTTCCAGTGAACCTAACAGGTAGCACTGACAGCCAGATATTTTTCAATATTTCTCGATAATGAACACCTAGAATATTTATGCAATGATTATGCAGTGAAATCTTATGTCCTGATTGCTTGTCTATAAATCAAGGTGCGACTGTTATGCATTGTCAATGATTATGCAATGAAACATGGTATATCACAGTAACTGAAGCTAGATGCATTTGCTTTTACTCACATTTGTATGTGTGCGGTCCACCAACTCCTGGAAATCAGCAGTACGGAAAGTTTCACTAAGTTGCAAACGTCTCTCCTCCTCAGCTTCCTTTACATTTTCTGCCGGTTCTAGCAACAATTTCTTCATTGATTCGAAGGTCAACTCTTCCTCAGGGTGTTTCTATAATCAAATCAAGGTAAGAGCAGAGAGCTTTAGCATATGTCTGCACATAACAATGTTACACTCAACTCCGTGGTGTGGGAAAAACATGTCTGCCTCACATTCAAGAGGTCCCCGAATTCAAATCTCAGTTAGGGTAAGCAACCCATAATAAGAATTAATAAACTTTGTTACCTGATTACCCTTTCCTTATGTAGGACTTACACCCCCTAGGGCTTACAAACCAGTGCCTAGGGCTAGATACCTGTCGGGGAGCAGAGGAATCTATGGACTGGACAGAATGAAGATTTGGAAGTGGGTAGTCAGCCAAGCACCAGGTATGATAGTGAGAAGAGAATGATATAAAATGCAGGCAAAATCAATGAATGAAAAGGTGATGCTAGAGCAATAGGTGGAATGAAAGGTGGGGGAAACTGGAGAACCTGGAGAAAACCGCCCAGATGCCACTTCGTCCACCACGAATACCATGTGTGGGTCCCTGGGATCGAACCCGGGCTGCTTAGGTGGTAGGCAAATGGTCTAACCACTCGGCCACAGCGCCGCCTCAATAAGAATTAATAATGACCCATTAAAATCGTGCATTTCAACTTTTAATAAAGTAAAAACAATACCTAATAAAGAAAAACATATTGTAAAATTCTATAATCCAGTTCTATCCAAATTGTATGCACTTCCCAAAATTCACAAACCAGTAAATAAAATGGGACCCTTATAAGTAGTATAAATTCACCTACTTTCAATCTGGCAAATAATTGTATGGCTAAACATTTACATTGAATCGGAATATACGAGTCCCCAGTTTGTCCACTGTGCAGTATAAATGAAGAAATGGACTACAATTATCTTCAAAAATGTCCATCAGTTCTCACTATACAAAATGATTATGAAAAATATTACAGTGTAAGAAAACTAATGGCTTCATTGTCAAACAACAACAACAATCTGGCTAAATGGTTGAATAAAAAATTCAATACTTTTGATACATCTGAAAGGTCAAGTATTACAAATTCTTTTGTATTAGTAGAAAAGATTAACAATAATAATAATAATAACAACAACAACAACAACAACAACAATAATAATAATAATAATAATAATAATAATAATAATAATAATAATAATAATAATAATAATAATAATAATAATAATAATAATTAGTAATAGTAATAAAAAAACTTGCTTGACAAAAGGAAGTTTTTCTGTAGATGTTTGTTGTATACATAATTAAACACACTGTATTAGGGCAAGAATGAAGTAACGTGTAAATTACGTCATAGTTCAAATGATGGAAGGTGCAGAGAAACCTGGTAAAGTTTCTGCGTTTCTGTATGTTACCTACTTCTAACGCAATTAATAACTTCTGTCGCAGTGCCCTAAACTAAAACCTGGCGCAACAATCCAAGCCTGCCACCCAGCCGCTGCATTCCCCACCTCTGCATCCCCCACCTCTGCCCACTACAGGCGTCACCTGCTACCTAATAATATTGATGCAAAATTGCAGTAATAATATGGAGACGTATGTGGAAGGAGCTTCGAATGCTAGTGCACTTCAAGTGTGCAAAACCCATATGTACTTGGCCACATAAGTTCATCACGTCATAGCAGTTGTGCATGCGCAGGAGACGTTTAAAACATGCACAAGTAAAAATGTGCTACAACCCTGCCGCCACCTCCCTTTGGAGTGGGAGATTTGTGGGTAAATGCAGTATATGGTATACGACGTGAGGCCAGAACAGGCAGTTGCCTTATCCGTGATTATAGAATAAGAATAAGAATAAGACATTGTTTAATAGCATTTATACAAAATATAACTAAAAAGTGTGCAAGGTGTCAAAAGGTTGGGTGTTCATGTGCTCTTGTACAGTATATGCCACTGGCTGTTTGTTACTTTAGTTAATTTGTGATATGGTATATAAAAATGTTGCTTGTTTCTTGGATTGTATAAGTGTAAGTTATATCTACGAGGGTGTATCAAAAGTAACGGGAATTATCTTTTCCTGTTTAAACGCGCTCTTCAAAATTCACCAATCGTGGTAACAGAAGTGTCTGACCTTAACTGACGCTGGGGTAGACGCCACACTGTCCGTGCACTGTTCAGTTTGTCTGAGAGAGCCATTGTGTAAGCACGTGTTTCAGTGACCCAACATGGATTTCAAGTTAGAACGAGTAGCAATTCGGTTTTCTGTTCTTCTGAACAAATCTGGAACTGAAACGCAGCAAATGATAAAGGAAGCATATGGAGACCAAGCTTTATCAAAATCGTGCATAAAAAATTTCAAGATGGTGAAAAAAGTCTTGAAGGTGCTCCAAGTTCAGGACGGCACTCCACTTCAAAAACTGAGTGAACCGCAACACAGTTGATGTCCTGTTGCAAGAAGACAGACGATTAATGATACAGAAGATAGCAGACATTATGCACATTTCCTATGGGTCAGTTTCGTAATGATTTGAGCTACAGAAAAGTGTTGACAAAATGGATTCCACGACTGCTTAATGAGGAACAAATGTGTCATTGGGTCATGACCTACTAGCAGTGGATTACAAGGCTTCGGAGGGAACCCAACTTTTTGGACCAGGTTGTAACTTGTGATGAGAGCTGGTTTCATCACTATGATCTGGAAACCAATCTACAAAGTGCACAATGGAAACATCCCGACAGCCCAAGGCCAAAAAAAGCAAAGGTGCAACCAAGTGTAAGGAAAGTTACGCATCTTAAGTTTTTTGACAAATTTGGGGTAATTTATGGCCACGTGGTTCCTAAACACACCACAGTAACCGCTCAATACTACAGTAACATCCTTAAAGGACCACTCAAGAGGAAAATGGCTGCCAAGAGACCAGAACTTGTTGCCAATGGATGGATCCTCCATCAGGACAATGCCCCTGCTCATCGAGCCATAGCAACACAAGAGGCAATCACTCAACTTGGTATCAAAATCATGCCCCACCCACCATATTCGCCGGATCTAGCACCCTGAGATTTCTACCTGTTTCCACAAGTGAGAAAACATCTTTGTGGGCACATTTTCAAACCAATACAGAACTAAACAATATTATTTCGGGTATACTGAACAGGATATCAAACAAGGGCTTCTCTGAGTGTTTTAAAAAGTGGATAGAAGTTGGAATCAGTGTGTAATGTCAAAAGGAGATTATTTTGAAAGCTTGTAATTAAATTTGAATAAAAGAAAGTCATGGTGTCTGAAAAAAAATTTTTTTCCCTTTACTTTAAGATCAACCCTCGTATGTTGTATATCAGGCACTTTATTTTTAATGTATATTAATAGAGTACACATACAGATTAACAATGATTTTTACTTTCTTAAACAGCGGCTCGCAATGAGTAATTTTAGGACTCACCCTTTGTATTCCTGGTGAGGACGAAACACTATCAACCTCCACTTGGATGCCATTAAGGTCAGCGGCACTTCCTCTCATTCCATTCTCTACCCAAGAGTGCCTGTGAGCAGAACTGATTCCTGGTCCTCCACCAGGCCCGTATGGCTGCAATCTCGTTGCATCAAATCCTGCTGCTTTCAGACAATCTGTGATTGCTACTTGATCAACCAGAACATCTGGTCCAAGTTGTGAAGGTGAAAGACATTCTGGCTCATAGTGTACTAACAAATCCGGCAACAAATGGGTAGCATTGGCTTCCTGTCGAGCTCTAATTATCTATAACATAACCATATTACAGTATTTGTGATAATCTTTTAAATTGCTCCTCCTGTGTAGACACTCAGTTGGAAAACTGAATTAGACAGATTTATTTTGGAGTCTGATTCAACCTTCAAACATGAATCAGTAGAATATTACAAACAGAAGCAGTATTAACAGTGAAGTATTCTTCATGTAAGACAGGGGAAGATAACTTCGGGCCGTGTGACGTATTTAAACGAAGAGTCAGCTTGTACGTTCGTGTGATGTCAGGCAAGAGCAGTGTATTGCTATGCTGCCTAGATCAGCAGCGCTGCTTGCACGAAACTGAATGAATATGAAAAATGTTATTTGGGCATGTTTACAACACGCCCGGGCTGTTTAGGGAGAACCCTCTTCAGCCTAGTCTGAGGGTTTTTATTTGTTGTGTGAGGGATCTTAATGGCATTAATGCGAATTTTGTTTTTATTTTATGTTTTTGTTGACGTGTAGTGTGTAGTAATTTTGTGTTTGTGTTCAGTTCCCCGTGTTTCACACCAGTTTGAGACCAGGCTTCAAGATGTCAACTGTGTTTCAGAGTTTTGCGACCCCATATTCATTGGATATTAACAATGTTTTTAGCAGGTATCAAATTGAATTGATAAATTTACGTGCTATGATTTACTGAAGGACAAATATAAACACAAGGAAGATTTGGCTGATTTTTATAAGAATATTCCTCAAACCAGATTTCTGAGGTTGTATGCCCTTGTTGTACGGATATTATGTATGTTTGGTTCTACGTATGTGTGCAACAATTCTTTTCTGTTATGAACCGTTCTAAGTCAAAATCCCAAAGCATATTGTCAGATCACAATCTAACATGCAGTCTTTGGTTACAAATGTGCCATACATTACGCCCTAACATTGACAAACTAGTTAAAGGAAAGCGAAACGGCAAATGTCGGAAAATGTCCACCTAATTGTTCTGTATAGCTCTCCTCTAGCTCAGGCAAAATAGTTATAATTTCTGTTCTATTTGCATTATAACATGACTGTTCACATAAACTAGAATTGATATATATGGCATAAAGCCAAAACGTAATTATTTATAATCTGCGACTATTCCGTAATTGAAACAGCATTAAAATTGCAATGTCACGCACGCCTTTCCTCTTGCCCGCTGTGACGTCACACGTTCAACTGGCCGTCGTTGCGAGCATGTGAGCTGAGTGAGCTGACGTCACAGCACGATACCTGTCTTCCCCTGATTTAAGAGATCATTTTGAGTCACTTTTTTTAAAAACAGGAAATGTTTTCAAGACCGTTTGGTCCTATCATCAGCCTTTGGGTGACTGAGCTATCTTCTTGTTCACCCCCTCTGCTACTATCGTCCTGCTGCCATCTGGTGTTAGGGGCGCAGAGCTTTAACACTATATTTAAAGCTGGGATTTCAAAGTTAATCACTTTATTGTTCTTTTTGTTTATGTACATTTTTTTCTTTCAAGTGTGCAGTTCTATTGGTGAAAGTGAAGGTGAGTGTAAAAAAGTGACTCAAAATGACCTGAAACATGAATCAGTAGGTTGCACATAAGCATATTAAACTTGAAAACATAATCTATTTGAATTTTGTTTTTGAGTTACTATTTTACACTCTCCTTCACTTTAAAATGTTGAAAATGTTACAGTATTTTCAAAACATTTAAAGTGAAGGTGAATGTAAAAAAGTGTCTTAAAAACCAAACTCAAAACATGAAAGATACTTTGTCATTAATAAAGCTTCTATTTCTAATATTTAACATAATTTACTACCAAGTGCATATGGTGTAAGTTGTATGTAAGCATGTTGGTGTAAGTGTGGAAAATGTAAAGAAAGCTTTACAAATATCTTCCTTTCTTAGAAGTTATTGACTCACCTATTAAATTAAAGCTTTACAAAACTCGAGTCTTGAATAATTTCCACAACTTACACCATATACAAGATGAGTGAAGCCTAATAACTAAATATGTTATACTGGTAGATGCAGTAGTACCTCTCCGTATTTCCCAAGTAAGTGAGTGAGTGAGTGAGTGAACAAGCAAGTGGGGTTTAAGGGCCCGAAGACAAGATCATTTGAGTCCAATTGCTGTGTTGTGGAATGTTCTTCCTTTATTCGTCATCAAAGTGCAAATGTGAAGTTACAATTTAGTAATTAAACCACAGCAGAATGGAAGAGTATACACACTTAATAAGGACAGTAGGTGGACATGCTACACTGTCTTCGGTGTATCTGCACTGCAGTAGTCCAATATCAAATGTCACAGTGACCATACTATAAAATGGTGTGACAGGAACACCAACATTGTATCTGGACCCTTGCCATGCATATATTAACATAGATCTACACCTCTGTGCAGAAAGTTGGTTGTAAATAACAGAGTGAAGATGGATGATGAAATATCAATAAAGTAATGTGACCTGTGGTTTGTCAATTTGCCTGCATACAAAGTTAACAAGGCGTCTGCAACAGTACTGTCTAAAAACACATGCATCCAGAATATTATGAAAAACTGAAGCTTCAGTTTTTTATAATATAATTATAATAATTTGAAGCTTTGGTCAGCTTAGTAACAACACAATTTTTCATTTAAAATATATAATTTAAAATATAACAACTATTCATTTAATCTAAATTTTAATGGAGCTAAGCAGGAAATTAAATTATACTTAATACTGAAAGATTAAAAGAGACATGCGATTTTTTAATATTTGCTTGAAACAGAAAGTAACGTCTGTATTTGTTAGAAAAGCTGTTAAATTCAATAACAACTGTCCTCGGCAGAAAGGAGTTTGCACTTCAAAAAGTTAAATAATATTGGACTAAAGTTATTAAGTTGTACAAAATACATTTGAAATTAACCTAATTTGGAACAATTTGGAATAAAAATTATTTGAGTATCTAAATTTTTAGTAAAGGAAAACAAAGAAGTTAAAAAACAAGCTGAATAGATTATCTCAAAACAACACAAATTGAAGCCAAATAAATGGAACAATCCAACAAATAATATAATTAATGACACAAGCTTTGTTTCAGAATATACTGCTGCAGAATGGCACGAATTCAAATCATGTTTACAAAAGCTTGATTTTTAATGACATTTAATGACATATGTACCACAAAATTATAATGAACACCAGTTTGGCAATCAGTTTGGAAAATTAGAGGGCATGTAATACATCTCTCATATCCATTGATGCTGCTCCCCTGGATACTGCCTATCACTATAAAACTTAAAAATTATGAGATAGAAAATCATTCCACTTCAAAACATCAGCTGACAAAATATGTGCAATAATGCCTCTGCATTCTGATGCTGAGTTATTAATGAATACCTTGCAATTAAAGTATTTCACTTTTACTGGCTTCTAAGATAACTGTTACCTTTAGCATAGTTTAATGAATAAATATACATACCTTTTGTGCATATTCTAAAAGTGAAGAAATAGGAACAACGTTGGGGATCAAAATTAGCAAACATGCCACAATCGCATGCAGATTGTATTTCTGTGCTGAGCTAAGAGATGTGTTAGTCAGTGCCATATCCTGAAAACACACAAACAAATGTTAAGGGAATGGTACAGAAATATGTTTTAACATTTACACTCTAAAAGTCCTCATACACATTCCAACTCAAGAGGTAGGTATGTGTAAAGCAGCTTTCCAGGCCACGTCTCTACATGTATTGAGATAAAGTTGACAGACTAAGTCCAAAGGGAGGTCTTCTACTTTCTGGTGCTTATGGAATTTAGCTGGAGACTTTCCAATTGCATCACTTTCAGGAAACACAGACAGCAAAATTTGACTGTCTGTCTGTCTGTCTGTTTCTGTCTATTCATCCATAAAATCAGTACTGTACAAAGTACACTGATACAAGATATGTGAATTATAACATTCATTTTTCTAACAATTCATTCTGATAATTATATATACAATATAACTATGAAATAGTGTGATCCAAATAAGCTATCTAACAGTATTTTTATGCAATGGGTATTTATTATACTCCAAATATTCCTTTATAGTGTAGAAGCAGTGCTCCTGCAAGAAACCCTTAATTCTATTTTTGAAAACTTTATAGTTATGTATAGAGTTAACATCATATGTAAGTGAATTATAGATCATTATGCTGGAGGAAGCACTCCATTCTTACACATAGTGATTCTAGTTGAGATTAAGTATACAATCTTGCTCTTTTGTGTGCTGCGTGTGAACATTTTCATTATTTTGGAACTTGTATCTAATATTTTTTTACAAACAGTGCGGTCTGCAATATATAAGCACATGTCAAGAGAATAATGGCTTGCAAGAATAACTTTTTTTCGCCACATATAACCCGGATTGCTTGTTTTTGTTCAATAAACCGATCATTAGCTTCTGGTGAATTCCCCCAGAATATAATTCCACATTTCATTATGGTGTGTATGTGTGCATAATAGCCGGTTAACAGTGAGTGCTGACATTTTCACTTAATATTCTTGAGACACAGACTCAAGCGGTCAAATCTTTGAAAAGCAGATCACTATATGGCAATTTTAAAATTCTGCTCTTTGCATAACCACAACAAAAACATGAACGGTGACTTACCACAAAAAATAAAGTATCTGAAAATTCAAACTTTTAACAAAGAATGTCACAGAAATGGTTAGTGAAATGAAATATCCATTTTATTTGACATAAATTATGTATTTTAATGAAGTCCACATTTTTTAGGTAGTAAGTTTCTATCTTTTATTGTTTATAGTTATACAAATTATTCTTCCTCCATCTTTCCCTGTTCAATCTCCTTCTATGAAGGACTTACAGCCCCCCTCCAGAACTTTCAGGTCAGAGACCTGTGGAGGAGCAAACTCTGGATCATCTATCTAGCCAGGATGGGTGATCAGCCTGAAGCCTGGCATAAAACAGAGGAAGGAGATGATATGTAATAAGGGTGACATGGATGAAAGAAAAGGTGGCAATGGAGCAGTTGGAATAAATGGTGGGAGAACCCAGAGCAAGCCCACCCAAACATTGCTTTGTCCGCCACAAATCCCATATACAATTCTCTGGGATCAAACCTTGATGAGAGATGATAGATGTAACCACAGTGCCACCAGTTATACACTGCTGTACAAAACAAATTCACAATGAAGAGGACATTACAGGCTATTCAAAGAAAATTTGAGATATATTAATTAAGGAAAATGAAGCTGTTAACAGTGAAGCAACAAGATTCTAAAGAACAAATGAGCTCATAGCTATAGCTTTGAGAATGAGTTGAGTCAACTCGAAACTTGAGTCAGTTTTGCAAAAAGAACTTGCAACATTACTAAGATAAGTGAAGTTTTTAGTTTCTAATTTGTTCTTACTTTAGAATTCAAGATATATATTTTGTCATGCAAATATCTCAAAACATACAGCGTTTTCCATATTAAGGATAATTACACCCATCTCTCTCTAATCCCTCTCTCTCTTTCCCTCTTGCATGCACATGTGCAAAAACTGATACAAGAAGGTAGTGGCAAAGCATGTAATCTATCATTAAGGAAAATTGAAGCTATTACCAGTGAGGCAACAGAATCTAAAATTAGAACAAATTGGAAACTAAAAGCTTCACTTATCTTAGTAATATTGCAAGATCTTCCACAGCTAATATTACTAAGATAAGTGAAGCTTTTAGTTTCTAGTTTGTTCTTATTTTAGATGTAATCTATCACTTCAATAAGTTTGCATATGTCTGAGTTATTGTCCAGTTTTGGCTTATATTCAAAAGACAAGTCTGTAGGCTACTCTCCAAAAGTTGGAATATGTATTAGGCCATTTAGATTTTAATTAACAGAGATTGCCAAAAGCTTTTCTAATTTCAACAGATGTAACTTTTAATATCTTGTATATGTATGTTTATTCTTAAATATATGAGTATCCTTTCCATATACCAGGCCAATCTAACACGTTATTGGTAAACATGGTGGAATGTCGGCATAGCCTTGAATTCATATGATTTGCATTGAAATTTTCATTTCCGATTCTACCTTTCATACGAGTATCCTCTTGACACACCTTCACTCTGAATATTATGCAGTAAATTAATTTAAATAAACTGTCATTTATGAAGCTTTTCATGGATTTCATTCACTTTTACAATGCTTTTGCAGTGATCTGCAGAAAAATGGTAAATAGGAGATTCTCCATTACTTAAACACCCTATAAGTTCACAGATCAGTTAATTTATAACTTATAAAGTCATCTTTGTGCAAATCAATACGAGGGCTAGCAATGGAAATGATACATTATGTTAATGATTAGTATTGGGATACCAACCTGAATACTGATAACCAAGCGTAGCAGTTCTAGTACGGTCTCCTCTGATGCCAGTTCAACACAGAGCAGAGCTAGAGTGGTATACACTGCTTCCATGTTTTCTACAGTGTTGTTTGGTTGCTCTAAACTCTCATATAAACTTAGATAAATTTCTGATCCATGCTTGCGAATGAATATTATGTCTGGTCGTGAACACTTTTCCAGAGTTAGTTCTAGTTCTAGAATGTTAACCCTGGGAAACAGAAAATATACACACTAAAAAATCCATCAACATTTAAGCTATACACTAGGATAATGATTGATTTACACGTTTTAAAACGAAAGCTTAAGCTGCTTCTCAGAAAAATAATTTATAAGAAGTATAGCGAGTTACATTCACTTAGCTTTCCCTAGCACTACATTTGTGGAAATACATAGTTTCAAATTAAGCAGTATGTTCTTAGTGATACACAACAGATGGAGAAATATCCCAATTTTAATACCAGAGCCATGGAACAAAAATGCAGAAGTGCAAGGGGTCCCGGATTCAATTCCCGGTAGGGGGTAGGAATTTTTCTCTAGCCAAGATTATTCCTCATTCTTCCCTGAGTCTGCAAGTATGAATTAAAGTGTGAATGTGTGTGTGAATTCAACGTATAAAAACCCCAAAGACCGAAAAACCCACTGTTAAATGAGTAATACCATTGCCAACAGGCAAGGCCGCCGATCTGACCTCTGCAGTTAAAGGCGGGATATAAATGGAACAATTAAAACAAAAAAATGCAGTTCTAGCAGAAAGTGAAAGAAATGAAAATGAAAAATTGCAAACATTCAAGTTTGTTTCATTGAATAATGCATCTTCACAATAGTTAACGCTGTGAACAGATGCTAATAGCACACTTTCACAAGCTCTACAGTTTTACTGCAGTGATCTATTCTCTCTCTCAGTATATCAATTATACAAAAATCAGTCGCTTCACAGGGCATTCACAGAAAATTCTTCTTCATGTGGTGTACAGCTCTTCAAGTATAGCTAATGCCTCCTTCATGACGACAGCGCATTCTCTTCTATCTTCTGCCTTTTATCTCCACCTTCTTACTCTCACTCTTCGGAAGTCCTCCTCCAGACAATCCAACCATCTTAACCTAGGTCTTCCTCTGTTTCCTCTCCCTCCCGGGATTCCACCAAAAATCTTTTTAATGGTTCTGCCTCCATCCATTCTAATCACATGTCCAGCCCATTCTATTCTCTTAGCCTTTATAAGTGTTACTATGTTAGGTTTCTAATACATTTGGCTTATTTCCTTGTTAGTTCTTATTCACCATCCATCCATATCTTTTGTTGGCCCACAGATTTTCCTCAATATCTTTCTTTCCCATCTTTCTAGCTGTGTTTTGCTTTCCTCTGTCATAGTCCATGCTTCACATCCATACAGCACTATGTGTTTTATAACTGTATTGTATATCTGCAATTTAGTTTTGTTTCGACAGGTATCGTGTTTTCATTACTTTTACCAAAGCAAAGAAACATCTGTTGCCTGCAGCCATTCTCTCTTTTATGTCTTTGCTACAGTCGTTATCATACGTGACCAATGATCCTAGATATTTAAAATTATTTACTTCTTCATATCTAAAGTTAATCCGACACATACATTAGACATCACATATTATTTACACCTGAAAGAAGAAGTTAAGAAAAGTGATACTCCAACTAGTGTTCTAAAATTATTGGCATTAGAGACAATCCATACTAGATTTCCAGAACACGAATGGCTCCATATTTATACTGATGGATCATTGATATCAAACCAAGATGGAGCAGGGGCTGGAGTCACATGTCACCTCTTTTCCTATTACAAATCTTTAAGTTATGGAACTACTAACTTTGATGGAGAAATTGAAGCAATTCGAATGGCTCTACAAAATCTTTTGTACAGAATTTCACATTTTCAGCAAGCAGTTATTCTCTCAGATTCCAGGGCAGCAATTATAGCAATTACTTCCAAGTTGTCACCAAAAAACCAAACTATTATAGAATGTTGGAAAATTCTTACCCATCTAACAGCACTTCAAAAACACCTAGTCTTCCAATGGATACCAGCTCACTGTGGACTGAGTGGTAATGAGAAAGCTGATTTCCTTGCAAAAAAGGGTACCAGCGGTGTACAAAAATCTATAAATCTACCATTTTATGCAGCTAAAAGATTAGTCAACTCTGAATTCAAAAACATTATTGTATAATATTACTATGAAAAATCAAAGAATAAAAGATGGGAACTACCAAACATTCAAACAGTAATTCCTGAGTATCCTCGAAAAACAGTAGTTGCAACCTTCAGGTTGATTACAGGACATGATTGTCTGGCAAAACATTTGAACAGAATTGGGATATATTCTTCACCACTGTCCTCTATGTGATCTGCAAGAGGAAATGGATCGAGACCACCTTCAAATTTGCCCGGCCACTTCTAGTGCCCCATCCATCAGTGAAAAATATTGGAGAGCAACAGGATTAATGACTTCATTGTCAGAAATCCAGCATTAGCTAGCAACATATTGTATGTTATTGATTTGTATGTCTTTACCTTCTAGAACATCTTTTGTATTCATGTACACAGTTTTATTCTCATTCACTTCCCACTTCCAGATCCAATTTCTTCCTGTTTTGTTCTATTGCTGATTGGTCTCCGTAAGTACTGATACAGACCGAGCTATCATTACTAAATCGTCTGCATATGCCATATATTGCATAGATTTGTTCATGATACTTCTACCTGGATTACTCTGAATATTTCTGACAAGCTTCTCCAACACCAGATTAAACAATAACGCTGACAGTGCATCCCCTTATCTCAATCCACTTCTAGTTTCAAAGCTATCTGACATCTTTCCATTAATTTGTATCTGGTTGTTAGTCTTCTGTAATGTTACTTTAATTAAATTAACCAATTTAGAGGGAATACCAAATTCCTCCATTACACTAAATAATGCTTCCAATTTATACTGTCGTATGCTTGTTTAAAATCTATAAAGAGTAGATGTAAGACTACATTATATTTATGTGTTTTTTCCATTATTTGTTGTAATTGAAATAGGTGATCTGTTGTGGATCTTGCTTTCCTGAAACCACATTGGTTGTCCCTCAAAACTACTTCTGTGTACTTTTCTATGTATTTGGCGATTATCACAGAAAATTATATATATTTTATTTGCCATGCCAGAAACTTAAATAAATGATATTTTAATCAAAATCATTAAAGAACTGTTTTTGAGAAAATAAAAAATTATGAACGTTTTTTCATGTGAAGGGTATTTTGGGGTGAGAGGGGAACTTCTATTCATAATTTGGTCTCTCTTCCATGCTCCCTCCTTTCCTCTCTCTCACCTTTTTCCAAAAAAATTTCTTTTGAGTTCAGGAATATCAAAACACATATTTCTGGTGTTCAATTTTTGGGTAGAATGCAATACCTGCTGTTAACTGTCACTCGTAGAGATAAAATACCTCTTGATATCTACTATAGATAAGTGGAAGAGAAAGTAAATAGATTGGTATTCCACACTTAAATTTTCTTATAATACTGTAGTGATTGATAAAAAGGAAGTTGTTATGCAATAGATTCAGTCAGTTGGACTTGACAATCAAACACAGTTCTTAAATCTATCTAGGAAAGCCAGTGCAGAATCAAGCAGCAAACAAGTCTTTCAAGTGAGGATATTCCCATTGTTAGACTTACAGCTTACAAAGAGCTATAAACCTTCAGCATGACTATCTATACTGCTTTGTAGTCTTAATGTATATTTTACAGAACATCAGCAGCACAATAAAATTTTACTGGCTATATTAGATTAACATTTTCTTTCTAGAATTATGACTACCCTAAAGCTTAACCTTACTTTCTCAATACCCTGCTCTATGCAAACAAATCTTTAAAAAAACAGAGCAAAATAAAAGTAAAATACTTACGTTGGTTTGAGAAGTTTTTCCAAATTCTGATGACGGTCAATTAAGGTATGAAGAATTTTTTGCACCAAAAGGCGCATATCTGGATCATCAGCTAATGACATTCTAAGCAGTGGCTCCAAAAATGAGATTGGAAATGTTGTGTTGAAGTGGATTGTTTGATATTTAGTGCCAACCTATGACAAATTTAGATTATTTCAGCTTTAATGTTTCAGTCTTTTCACAGAGCATTCCCATTCAAACTAATAAACACAGAAATGTTTCATTAGTTTGCACCTCTATTGCTTATTAGTACTGTTAATATTCATTTTCACTTCTACACTGTTCCAATTTATTGCATGCGGTCATAGTCATCGTAGTAGTAGTAGTGTCTTAGGTTGCACAACTGCAAAGATTATTATCACCCAAACGAAATAAAATTACTTAAAACGTAGGGACTAAGCCCGTAGTCTAAAAACATTAAAACATTAAAATGTCACCAAGAGAGTGCCAGAAACTGTAAAAGTACAGTGAACATACAAAAACGCACAATAGGGTGCATAAAATCCAACCACACGACCAACTAAAACCATCCAAGATAAAACAGCATGTCAAACACGGTCGCCAATACCGCTAAGGTGGATAAAATCAAGTACACGCTCTACAGCACTTAAAAGTGTCTGCCACTACCTCAGCAAGGGTAGCTGGCAGACCCACTGAGACATGAAACTGAGCTAAAAACTGGCACTGAAGTAAAACATGCCGCACCGTCAAAGGTTCATTACAATGAGCACAGAGCGGCATCCGAGGATAAAAGGTGACGATGACTAAAATGGCAGTGTCCGACACGCATTCTTGCTAAAATCACTTCCTCGCGGCGACAGGCGTACGAGGAATTCTTCCAGGTGACAGGAAGAGACTTCACCTCCCTAAGTTTGTTCCCCTGAGTCTCCCTCCACGTGCACTTCCATTGTGTAACAATACAGGTGCGTAAAAAGACACTAAAATCATCAGCAGGAACATTACAGCTAAAATATCTGGCAACTAAAACTGTTGCTTTTGCAGCAGCATTGGCAACCTCATTTTCTTGCAGGCCTACATGTCCAGGCACCCACAAAAAGGAGACAAGTGGCAGCACTGGTGAGTGAGTGAACACAGTCCTGGACACGCTGCACCAGTGGATGGTAAGTGCAGCGTCTGTAGGCTCTGAAGGGCACTCAAGGAATTGGAACAAATAACATAACTCTGTAAGGCTTGCCGACAAATATGTAAAAGAGCCTGGTGTATACCATAAAGCTCTGCTGTAAAAATCGAGCACTGCAATAAAAGATGAAAGCTAAAACTCTGGTGACCACGAATAAAAGCACATCCTACTCTCCACTTGTCCTTCGAACTGTCGGTACAAATAAAATTACAGGATCCAAAATGTGCCTGAATATCTCAAAAGGCGGAGAGAAGAACTGAATCTGATGTTGACTTCAGCAGGGACAGCAAACCCAGATGGATGTTGGTCTCGGAACGGAGCCGTGGAGAAAGGCGTGATTCTCCTTTCAGAAAGGTTGCTGGTAAATCAACGTCCAACAGCCGAAGCAGTGAACTAACCAAACACCACGAGGGAGTAGGGCCAGGGAGCTCATTGAGTATTGGCGGTCCAAGGTATCATTAAAAAAACAAAGGAAAACAAGGGTGTTCTGGTAGACTAGAAAGTCTACAAGTGTAGCTGCAAAGAACATCATACCGACAGGAAAGCGGAGGTCCAGCAGCTTCCGCACAAAAGCTGACAACCAGGCTCGCAGGAAAAGTGCCAATACTCAACCGGATACCACAGTAATGTATAGGATCGAGGCGTTTTAAATTCGAAGTCCTAGCTGTTGAATACACTATACAATCGTAGTCAAGTTTAGAACAGACCAAGGAATGATATAACCTTAAAAGAACAGTTTGATTGGCTCCCCAAGATGTGCCACTTAAAACATGCAAAACACCAAGAGAACGGTCACACTTGGGCTTAAGATAAGAGATATGAGAAGACCAACTGAGCTTTCTGCCAAAAATCAATCCCAAGAACTTTATCTTGTCTGTGTAATGAAGTGCATCTGGCCCAAGATCTAGAGAAGGTGGCAGAAAGGACTTCCGGTGCCAGAAGTTAACGCAGACGGTTCTCTCGGTGGAGAACTTAAAACCATTTTCAACACTCCAAGTCAGTAGGCGGTCAAGACACAGTTGGAGATGACGTTGTAGGAGAGACGTCTGTCAAGAACTAGAGTAAATGGCGAAGTCATCCACGAATAAGGAAGACAAAATACCAGAAGGAACGCACTCCACAATGGGACTGATTGCAATAGCAAAGAGTGTGACGCTGAGTACCGAGCCCTGTAGTACTCTGTTCTCTTGGCTATAAACAGGAGATAAAATCGAGCCCTCCCGTACCCAAAATACCCTATCCGGCATAAACTCCCAAATAAAAAGGAGTTTACGAATGACCCATTTATGGAGGGTACGGAGAATACAGTACCTCCAACAAGTATCATACGCCTTCTCCAAGTTGAAAAATACAGCAACCATTTGGCTCTTTCTCAGAAAACCGTCCATGATGTGCATAGATAATGAAACTAAACGGTTGACCGTTGAATGGAAGCGAGAAAAACCGCACTGAACATTGGACAGCAGATGGTGAGATTCAAGCCACCACGTCAATCATCTATCGATCATGCACTCCATCACCTTGCAGATGACACTGGTGAGGGAGATTGGACGATAACTGGAAGGTAGATGTCAATCCTTACCAGGATTTAAAATTGGGACAAAAGTGGCTTCACATCAAGGGGATGGAAATGATGCTGTGTGCCAGATACAGTTAAACACATCTAAGAGGAAGAGTTTACCAGCTGAAGACAGGTGCTGTAACATTAAGACGTGGACACCATCCAGCCCAGAAGTGGAGGGCGTGGAGGTCAGAGCCTGCTCCAACTCTTGCATGGTGAAAAAGGCATTATAACACTCTGCGTTAGACGAGTTAAAAGAAAGTTTATGCGACTCAACGGCATGCTTAATGGGTAGAAAGCACATATAATGTGAGGAGTCTGACACATCTGGAAAAGCATTGCCCAGAGCGTCAGCCAGAGCTTTAGGGCAAACAATAGTATTGTTTGAGAGGTAGAACTGGAACTTCAAAACTCAATGCCACAGCTGGGACTTGAACCACAGACCTTCCGCTTACCAGGCAGCTGCTCAAACCATTGAGCTACTGTGACAATCTGCCAGAATGGCATTGAATTCTCAAACCAGTTCGTATTTCTCCTGGTAAACCAAAAAGGCAGTCTCACATCAGAGACAATTACCCCAATGGTGTAGAACTTCCAGTTCTACCTCTCAAACATTGCCCACACACGGCTTGTGTGTTTAAAAACACCAACAGTAAGTTTGTTAAGTAGATTTTCTGGGCTTGTGGGCCGTGGTCGAGTTGGATTGCCTTCCTCCGACGTTTTGCTGGGAACTGCGTCCAGCATCTTCAGGGTGATCCGATTAGTGAACTCCCGAGTCCAAAGACTGGAGAGCTATGCCTTCCAGCACGCTATATATAGTCTTGCATGGAGGGAGGGCGTGGCCTGTAGAGGGGGGAGCATGGCAGCTATTGGCTGCCTATCGGCAAATGGGACGTCTCTGATCCTGGTATAAAAGAGAAGGCTTCCCTTGTCTTGGGATTTCTTCTCCCTCTTATTAGAGGCGGGAGCCATGTTTTGCTTATCTGCTGTCTTCTTTTCAATTGAAGGCATTTTTGTACTTAAAAATCTCTATTGCTTCCCGAGTCAAGCGAGCCTGGTAGTGGCTTGTCCTTGAGAGTACCTTCGTGTCTTTGTAATTTATGTCATGGCCGAACAATAGAGTGTTCTGCCACCGCTGACTTGTCCGTCTGCCCTAACCGGCTATGTCTTTCATGTTCTTTTAGTCGAGTGCTGATACTCCGCATGGTGGTGCCTATATATACTTGTCCACAGCTACATGGTATTTTGTAAACACCGGCTGTGCAGTGTGGATGCCTTTTATCCTTAACGGAGTTTAATAAATCTTTTACTTTCTTTGTTGGCCTATAAATAGTCCTTATGTTGTATTGCTGCAGCAGTCTTCCTATTCGGTCTGTTACCTTATGGATGTATGGTAAATAGATGGTACTCAGGGTTTGCTTCCTCCGGTCTGCCTGGACTGTCGGGTACCTCGGATGGCAAGCTTTTGTAACTTCCTTGCATTGTACTAAATATATAATTAACTTTGTCATCTCCTTTCTGATCCTTGTTCCCAGCCTTTGCAAAGCTTGGACAAGATTAAAATTTAACTTTAAACAACAGAACTGAAAACTAATTCAGATATGCTACTTTTTTCTTCTGTCTCAGTGTACTTTTGCAATACGCTGTCAAAATATTAACACATCAATTAGAAACTTTTTATTTTTTAAACCTTCCATTAATTTCACTACAACATATTAGGACTTTTACTCACCTTGAGAAGAGATTTTAGTAGTATATTCTGCAAGAGAACATCTCCAGGACCATTAAAACCCCGAAGATGGTCAAGGGATGGATAGGGCACTTTACTCATTATGAACATCATTATTTCTATCTTTTGGTAATCTGGAAGATGATTTGCAAATTCACCTAAAGCATTAATGAGAGCTTCTTGGTAAAGTTTTTCATCGCGCTGAGCTTGAGGATCATCTGCAGGGGTTTCACGTGTAACAGATACACGTAAATGGCTCAAAAGGGAATTTATGATTTCCAAAACAGACGGACCTGTAAAAGCATCACATACAGCAATGAATAGCTATTTCATTTTATACTTAATGCTTCTGAAGTAACAAGCAACATAAATATGACTTGTCAAACCAGATACCTGAAAGCAACATAAAAAGATACAAAGAGTTTTGGTGCCAGAAAATTTGCATTAAAGCAACCTAACAAACTTTTGGCTGGACAAAAAACACAAATTTTGGTTAATTTTCATGTTATTAGCTTACAATTATAATGCATTCATTTTCTCAAGTCTTCTACTTCTTCCTCTCTTGTACCTGACCTTAGCAAATTTTCACATGGTTAACAAAATAGAAAACTGTAAAGTAGATTTGGATTACACTACAAGCGATCATAGATTAATTTATTTCAATTACATTTTAGAACCCAGAAGAAATGCACATATTAAAAAGGAATTTAGATTAAATTACAAACAAGCCAACTGGGAAAATTTCGACAGCAAATCTAAACTACACTGGAAATGATCTACATTTTGAAACCAAAGAATTGGAGAAAATAATTAGACAAATAATGGCAAATACCATACCGAAGCACATAATTAAGGAATATACAAACCTTCTGTATGGACAGAAGAACTTTACAACTTGCGAAGAAAATTAAGGAAACCTAGACGAATATATGAAAAAACTATAATACATAAAGACAGAGAAAGAAATCTTTTACTTTACAGAAAAGTTAAACTTAAATTTAAGACAACCCTGCAAGAAACTAGGAAAAAATCATGGCAAAATTACATTGAAAACAGCATAGACCAAAACATTTGGGGAATACCATATAAAACAGTTATGGAAAAAATTAAAAAACCGGAAGTGTTAAATATGTGCGTTTCATTTGCAGTTTTTAAGTTAATTTGAGCTTAATAAACAATCTTTCTGAATACACAGTGCAGTGATACAATTGTGTGTGTTTTGTGATAATAAAATCTGTGTAAACATAACATTCAGTGACATAATTAAGCCACTGGCAGGGAACTTTCCCTAACCTATATAGGTTATCTTTTCTGTTCCTTTTTCTTTACGTTCAACAAAATCAGCATTAAATATGGCACAACAAAGCTCATCCAGCTTCTCCAATAGTAATGAAAGCTGTTTAAAGAGAATAAGAATGGATAATGAAATCACTATACCAACATCAAATGCTTTTGCACCTCTAGCCAGCCTTGATGAACAACATGTACAAGAATCAGCGGTACAACCAGTGATGGAAAATTCACAGATAAGTAAACCTCCACCAATTTATATTCACAACATACACGACATGAATGCTATGATTAAAGAACTAAATTCCCTTAATTGTGGAGAATTTAGATACAAGACAGTGGAGAATAATGTTGTTAAGCTAAATATGGATCTAATAGAAGGATATAGAAAAGTAACTGCGTTCTTAGAAATGCACAAGGCAGAATATCACACCTATCAATTAAAATCTGTTAGGGCTTTCAGAGTAGTTATAAGAGGACTACATTACACCTGCAGCACAGAATTAATGATGGCTGAATTAAAAGAGCTGGGATATGAACCATTACAAATGTTACCAGTCAGACACCCAGTCACAAAATTACCCATACCACTGTTTTTTCTGGACCTAAAACCAAATTCAAAAAATCCAGAAATCTATAATCTAACCCGGCTTTACAATGCTGTTATTAAAGTAGAGCCACCCAAACCAAAGCGAGAAATTACACAATGCCATAGATGTCAACAATATGGGCATACCAAAAACTTTTGTAATCAAACAGCAAGATGCGTAAAATGTGAAGGACTTCATCTCACGGAAAATTGCAACAAACCCAAGGACACCCTGCCGATATGCACAAACTGCAAAGGATGTCATCCAGCCAACTACAGGGGTTGTCCCGAATATCAAAGACTCCAGAGAAGATCTCCTAAATTCCAGCAAACCACAGTCAGGAAGCATCCATTAATCGTTGCCACAACTCAGAACGCAACAACAGTAACAACACAAAGTGCAACAACAAACCAAGGAGGATCACCTCTACCCAACTACACTGACGCTACCAATCGACCTATTTATGCTTATGTTGCAGGTAACTCCAGAAACAAACAAGATAACACTGGTAACACAATAAATAGCACAGTAATGACTGATATGATCAAAAAGATTGACATGCTTTTATCACTACTACAAACTACCATTAACACATTAAATATCCTGATTCCAAAAATACTGCACAATGAATAATACAGCATACAGAGTATTCAAAATTAGCACATGGAATTGTCAAAGTCTAAATAATAAATATCACGAGTTGAACTTTTTTCTAAAAAATTACAATATAGACTTATTGATGGTGACAGAAACAAAACTCACTCCATCTTTAAATTTTTTCATGCCTGATATAGGGCAGATCATCCTTCTCACAGCAGAAAAGGTGGGGCTGCAATAATCATTAGAGCTAATATTAACCACAATCAGCTTCCTCCTATCTCAGAAAATGAAGTGCAAGTTACAAGAGTAGAAGTACAGATTGATTATGTAAACTACCAACTAGGAGCTTTCTATTCAGCTCCTGACCAACATGTAACTCCTAGCATAATATGGGGAGTAATGCATGAAATGGGGGATAAATTTATATTAGGAGGAGACTACAACAGTAAGCATCCAAGGTGGGGATCTAATGTAATTAATCCATGAGGAAGAATGCTGTATGAACAAATACATAAATTTAGACTACAAATAGCACATCCATTAGAATCTACGCACTTTCCAGATACAGGAAATAGACCTGATGTTCTTGATTTCTTTGTTGGAAAACAATTTTTTCACTTATGCAGCTTCCCAAGAGTTATTCATGACCTAAACTCCGACCACTATCCTGTTCTACTTGAAATATCTGCAACTGTCCCAAATAACACAAAGAAATACTCCCTCATACACCATCCATTTAACTGGTCAACGTACAAATCATATCTGAATAGCACTGCAGTTACAAAAATCCCTTTAAAAACCAAGAGGGATGTTGATATAGCAGTCAGTACAATAACCAAAAATATCCAGACAGCAGCTAATCTTGCATCCTCCATGTATTCAGATAAATACTTTAGAAACAGAAGAGTTATTTTTCCACCTCACATATTACAACTTCAATATGTGAGAAATTCAGCTAGGAAACTATGGGAAAGAACTAAGTACCCTCCACATAAGAGAAATTATAACAATGCCACCAATGAGTTAAAACTGGCATTAAAAGAACTCAACAGAGAAACCAAGGAAAAACATTTACGGTCTTTAGAAGCCAAAGATGGCAGCCTTTGGAGAAAAACAAAAATTTTGACCAAGGTCGTTGACAAAATCCCTCCACTTAGAGTTGGTAATCAATGGCTTACAACCTCACAAGCAAAGGTAAACAAATTTTCTGAAATTCTACTGCATCAGTTTAAACCCAACATCTCAGAAGACCCTACTATGAATGAGAAAGTATATAACACCCTAGTGCAGCCACTACAACTGTCACCAATGTGTAAACTATTTATTCCAGGAATAATACAAAATACCATTAATAGATTACCATCTAATAAAGCTCCTGGATTTGACCACATTGTGCAACCTTTACTTCAAAATTTACCACGCAAAACCATAGTGTTGCTAACACAAATCCACAATGCAATGCTACGTTTAACATACTTTCCAACAGCATGGAAGCATGCCAATATTATAATGATACAAAAGCCCAACAAAATTCGCAGTGATCCATCAAGCTACAGGCCAATTAGCCTTCTACCACTGTTCTCCAAAATATTTGAGCGCTTGTTACTGCCCAGACTTTTGACACTTCTTGGGCCATTACTGCCCATTACACAATTTGGATTTAGAAAACTCCACTCCTGTCCACAACAACTTCACAGAATTATCGATGAAATAATGGACACCTATGAAAACAAGTAGATCTGTTTAGGCGTATTTTTAGACACTGAGAAGGCGTTTGACAAAGTATGGCATGATGGTCTTTTATCAAAAATTAAGTATCATCTCACGAATACATATTACTGAATAATTCAATCATATCTCTACAAACGCACTTATTCTGTAGTTTACGAAGATGTACAGTCCCACGTCAGACCTATTAATGCAGGAGTTCCTCAGGGAAGCATCCTGGGACCCTTTCTATACATAGTCTATACACATGATTTGCCCAAATCTGATGATCTGCGTATTGCCCAATTTGCAGACGATATAGCTATTATGTGCAGAGGAGACACTGGTGAAGAAGTTACAGCACATATACAAGACTACCTATATAAAATAGAATCATGGAGTAAACAATGGAAAACTGTAATAAATCCAAGAAAATCGTATTCCGTCACCTTCACCTATCTCAGAAAAGAACATACTTATCCTTTATTCCTAAACAACACTGCCATACCACAAGCTAATGAAGTAAGATACCTTGGTCTTATCCTTGACACACGTTTAACATGGAAGAAACACGTTGATCACATTCTACAAAAACTAAGAGACAGACTTCGACAGTTAAAACCGTTGCTGCATCAAAACTCAACCCTTTCCATTTCTAACAAGAGACTCATATACAATATGATTATCAAACCAATTTGGCAATATGCATACTCATTATGGGGTTCTGCCTCTAATTCTCAAATTAAGCGTATCCAGACATTCCAGAACCGGGAGTTAAGGATAATCACCAGCGCACCCTGGTACATAAGAAATGAAATTCTCCACCTAGATCTAAATTTACCTAAAGTAACCACAGTTCTCCACTCTTCCTATAGAAATCTGTATACAACGTTAGCAAATCACCCGAATGTCTTGATGAAACAAATACCACAAAACATGCCACCAGAACAACCACAGCGCCGTCTCAAGAGAAAAAGACACACAGATCTATTGATTGATTGAGGAACATCAATGGATGTAACCCTCAGAACACGCTTCATGACAATATTAGATTAACCTATGTAGCACAATTGTAGTACTATGTACAAAAATTATGCATTAATAAATAAAAAAAAAAAAGTGTTAAATACTTTGAGAAAAGAAGATGGGACTATTACAACCAACTGGTCAGAATCTATAGACGAATTGCTATGAAAATTACTACTGGATGATAATGATGATACAGATAATGAACAAAATAGGATATTAAGAAACAAACTACAGGCACCATATGAAAACAACAGTCATTTTCCCATTTCATGAAACTGAAATCAAACATACAATTTTAAACCTTAAGAAAAAGAAGGCAGCTGGAATAGATGAAATTAAAAATGAGATTTTGATTAATATAAGCAATAGTTTAACTCCATATTTGCACAATATTTTTAATGACTGTCTATGGCAAGAATTTCCAACAGCTTGGAAAATTGCCAAGTTGACAATTACTCAAAAAAGGAAGTGATAAGGATTCACTTGATCCTAAGTCTTATCGACCAATCTGCTTATTGAACAGTATAGGGAAAGCTTTTGAATCTTTATTAACTAAAAGAATAATTGAATTGAGAATCATGATTGGCATGAATGACAACCAGTTCAGATTTTGGAAGGGAAGGTCCACCGAGGATGCCATTAACGCAGTAAATGAAGCCACAAAAAATTCACCAAGCAAATACGTAACTGCCATTTTTTTTTTATAATTCTGGCGCTTTTGACAACCTTTGGTGGCCTTTTCTTTTTAAGAGATTAAGAAGCTTCAATTATCCAGTTTCATTATATAGCATTCTTTTAAATTATTGTAAAGATAGAAAAGTGAAGTTTCTAGGAATAAATCAAATAATAACTAAGACTATTACTAAAGGATGCCCCCAGGGTTCTATATTAGGGCCCACATTTTAGGACATCATTTTAGAAACACTCCTAGAGGAAGTACAATGGGATAATAACTGCCTGAAAGTAATAGCTTATGCTGATGACGTTTTCTTAATAAATGCAAATTCAAGACGAGAACTAGAAGGAAAATGTAATAATTTGTTGCATATACTTTCAACCTGGTGCAAGAGTTCCAAAATGAAGATATCCTAAGCAAAACCTGGATATATGGTTTTAAAGGGAAATTTTAAGAGAGATCCAAGTTCAAAATTTGAAAATGGAAAAAGCATATTCAGCTCAATAATAACTTACAGTGCTACAATTTGGGCTACTAGAATAAAAAACATGATTAGAAATCTCCTAAGAAGGACACAAAGGAAAGTTTTATTAAGATTTACGGGAGCTTATAAAACAACCCCTACTTTGGCACTTTTTGTATTAACTGGAATTTGGCCAGTAGATTTAACTCTAAGATTTCGAGGAGCTTATTTCTGGCTTAAAAAAGGAAACTTGAATGCAGTTGCTGATATTATGGAGCAGTATTGCACCACTAAGCAGGAAATTAAAACTAGACTAATGCACATTTGGCAAGAAGAATGGGAGACTAGAAATCAAGGAAGGCGTGCCTTTTCTTTCTTCATGGATAATTCAGAAAGATCAGCACTCAGACATTTGAATAACACGAAAGGAATTACACATTATTTATCTGGTCATGGACCTAATGGCACTTACTGGAAAAAAATTAATAAATTGAACACTGATGAATGTGATGTTAGCTTTAAACAGGACACACCGGAGCACGTTATGCTTGAATGTCAATTAAACACCAATTTTACGCTTGAGGAAAGAGAAAACCTGTAAGGATATCAGTTCTTTGACATAATATGTAACAAAGATCTGTTTCCACATTTAGAGGCTCTAGAAAACATTTAGAGCTTTTAGAGGCTCAGTTTGCACGCTAGAAAGATAACTACAGAACAATCTTGACAAGTAGAAAACAACGAGAAATTTAACAGAAAGTTCACAAAAAATTCAGGCTAGGAATATCACAAGAAACCATGGAACCTTAAATATATATGATAAAAGGGAGCAGGACGTAATTTAATTGTGAGCACATTGGGGAAACAGGACCGAGCACAACAGTATACAGTCAGGATGGGGAGGTGGTTTTCCAGAGTAACTACTATTGATGTGAGACAGGTGACAGGGCCTTCAACCCACGACCAACTCGGAGAGAGATGATGACCAGGAAGGAGTGGCGAGTCGTCACTGTGGTGGGAGGCATTTCTCGGGATTGCTGCAAGTGTTAATGATCAAGTGAGTTATAGGATTTTAAATAAAATATGGCCTTGATTATTTAGTGAACCTAATTAGTTGGTTGGTAGAAAGTGAATCAATGAGGTGTAGGAAATATTTAGCCAATGATCATGAAATGTAAGAAAATGGGGGGAAAATAAATTTTAGAATGGAATGGGTAATTTTGAATAATGAACTTAGAGAAATGGAAGTATAAGAGAATTTGGTGAAAATAAATAAATCAAAAGATGAAAGTTAATAGAAAAGACAAATTTGAGTAAGGTTAATTAACAGTAGTTAAAGAATAAACAGCACACAAAAAATTATATGTAGAGAATTTCAGAGGACTGCCGAATGACACAGGGGCTAGGGCCCGAGTTCATGGACAGCCCAAGATGTATATGCTCTGGTATTCAATAAATTCACATTCATTTACAGGATGTCCCTATACCTAACAGTCTCTGAGTTTTACTTGTGGGATGGTATAAAAGATTGCATGTACAAAACAAATCCTTGGAAGAATTCAAGGAAAACATACTAAACTAAATTAAAAACATTACAGGCACCAAATTGAATTGTGTCAATTAGAATGTGTTCATCTGGTACAGCACCTGTTTAGCTGGGGTTACCAACATTTGCTTTACAGTAAGATTTTATTCACTTTTAATAAGCAAAGCCAGACAACAAATAGATCAGCTATTGCAATATCCAGCAGTCAGCTACACAATCCCAAGCAACTAATTAGGTCATTTCAATTTAATCTAAAAGGTGAGTCAATTAGTAATACTAAACAACACTTACATTTATAATTTTTCGGAAAGTGTTTCGGAGGCTAACTTTCCTCCATTACACTGATCAACGAAAATGAAGTTATTTTAACCGCCAGAGATGAAACAAGATTTTTCTACACCAACTTTCTTAGCTGAATTTGGAACTGTTTTCAGTTTTTTTCTATCACGTATAGTTTTTCAATTATAGCTAACTTATGTAATCAACAAATCACACATTTTAAAGTAAATACATAATCTCAAATTTATTATTTTATGAGCAACATACTTAATACAAAACTTAAAACCAAAATGTTTCCTATTAAAGTCAGTGCCCTGAATCCAAATATGTTGTTAATATCTCTGCATCATTTCAAATTATTGAGTAATGTCCAAAAAACATATGACTTTTTTGAAAATATGTGAAAATATATTACATTCCATTGGCAGAAAGATAAAGAAAATTACTGTTTCCAACATTAATTTGATTGAAAACAAATATGTTGTTGAGTAGGCGTAGGCTTTCACGGCCGGTGTTCGAAATTCTAAGAGTCTTTCGGGCTGATTTGCTGTGGTCTGCTGGAGTAACTTGATCCAGACGTTTCGTCCACTACTGCGGTGGACATCATCGGTGGTGTGGTCGAAGTCTTCTTGGTGAAGGTACAGTTGCGTCTGAGGCGTTGACTGTCTGGGATGCGGAATTTATACATGGAGGGGTCTTCTCTGATTGGCTCGGGGCTCGCTGAGGCAGTGCGGTTGGTGGGAGGGGGCTAGCTGCATCTCGGGCGCTACTAGATTCTGATTGGTTTGTGTTGCTTGACTGTCTGTGTTGTTTAATGTTATCGATGATGGGGTACCAAGTTTTGTTGAGCTTAAGGGCTTCCTCTTTCCTATTGAAGTTATTGGCATGTTTATAAATTTCTATGGCTTCACGCTGTAGCCGAGCTATAGAAATTTATAAACATGCCAATAACTTCAATAGGAAAGAAGAAGCCCTTAAGCTCAACAAAACTTGGTACCCCATCATCGATAACATTAAACAACACAGACAGTCAAGCAACACAAACCAATCAGAATCTAGTAGCGCCCGAGATGCAGCTAGCCCCCTCCCACCAACCGCACTGCCTCAGCGAGCCCCAAGCCAATCAGAGAAGACCCCTCCATGTATAAATTCCGCATCCCAGACAGTCAACGCCTCAGACGCAACTGTACCTTCACCAAGAAGACTTCGACCACGCCACCGATGATGTCCACCGCAGTAGTGGACGAAATGTCTGGATCAAGTTACTCCAGCAGACCACGGCAAATCAGCCCGGAAGACTCTTTTAGAAGTATGTTGTTGTTTTCTAGTGCCTTGCATCTGGCAATGAAGCCATTAGCATTCGTACTTTCCAATACTTTTGAACTGCATTGAAAACAAATATAAAAACTGAAATTAGTTCTTATTTCAATTGTTCATAAGTATGGAAAAATAAAGTCAGTTGTTCATAAGTATGGAAAAATAAAGTCAGTTGTTCACAAATTGGGAGCTAAAAATGCTTGCTAGTCGATTGTCATTTGTGTGATTTCTCTGCATTGTCACGATACAGTATCCAGCAATAATCTGCCATCATTGCCTCATTCCAGAAACCCTGGTAACAATTCTCCATCACTTTGATGTCCTGGTGAAATCTTTCACCCATTTCATCACTTACATCACAAAGGTTGGCTGGAGAAAAATCCAAATGGGGATCTAGGAAATGAATTTTCAGTGACATGTGTACACTCATTTCTTTATAAGCATGAAGCAGTTCCAGCACTCCTTGTTTGTACTCAGGTGACTGTTTTCCCAGGAAAATTCATGCAGACCCACTTGAAGCAATTCCAGGTTCTCATTCAGTCTCATTTAATCTTTTGTAAATTCATCCCTTATCTGTGGTCCCACAAACACACCTTCCTTCAGTTTTGCGGCTGATATGAAACTAAACTTCTATTTTAGGTATTCAAATCCAATTGAATTGGCTTTTCCAAGAGTTTTTAAAAAACTTTTACTAGTCACTAGAGGAAGTAGTACTTTTTCAGGATCAACCAGTTGGACGTACTTGACATTTTCCTTTCCTGGGTTGATAGTGCTTCTTTGCTTCCAGTTATGTTTGATGTATGTTCTTCTGTTTTGCGACTGTCCCATAGGCACAGGAAGCAGCAGAATTTTGTTACTCTCCCCCTGTATTCCCAATAGCATACCTAGAATTTTCAAATCACCACAGATATTCCACTGGTGGAAGTTGTAATTAATATGTTTTCATAACTTTCCTTTAGATGGACAGAATGGGCAATGGGTACAGAAGGCTTTAGATTTCCATTAATTAGAAGAACCACTTTTAAACTTTTCTGAGATGAATGAATAAACAATCTCCAATCCAATGCACTGTATTTTTGTTTCAGTTCTTCAAACAGGCCATTCACATCATTACAGAATACCATTGGACCGTCTAAAGAAAAGAATTTTTACAAAATTTTGCTTCTTGTCCTGTAATGAGAAATCCTGACATCCTTTTGAGCATATCTTTCTCCTTCAGCCTAAATGCTAGTAGTTCTGATTTGTCCTTTGAAAGTTAAAGGTCTCTAACAAGATAATTTAATTCGGACTGATTAAACTTCTATGTTTCAGAAGTAGGAATGTCAGGAACAAAGTCAGGATCTAGGTCCACAGGATCATTATCAGTTTCAAGTCCTGTTTCTTGGAGCCTTTCAGGTTCACTTTCTGGAGGAAATATATGAATACTGATTTCGCTCTATTTTCTAAGATATTTATCTACAAGTTGCAGGCTAAAATATGTATCTGTGCATCAAGTTTCCTGGCAACAAACAAGCATTAATGTACACTCACTTTTTCCTTTTAACTTGAAGTCTAGTTGAATTTACACCAGCTGTATTTCAAATTTTCACCTACACTATTATAAACTGCTATTACTACAGCACTAATAAAGACACCTGTCAGTGTGATTGTTCTTACTGAAACTGAATTGCTGTCTGGGAAGTATTGCAAAGCAATTTGTTTACATTCCTTGGTGAATCATTGCTTATCTACAGTGTAATAGGACACATAAGAGATATAAGATTGCTTTCTCTTTCCCTTGTGGTGTGCCACAGCAAATAGATTCTACAGTTTTTAAGCAGAGTAAAACGTAATTAAAAAATTACGGATAAACAGAAAACTATACTTGATAGGAAGGAGATTAAACCAGTTCTGAAATCAGTGCAATGAACTTTACATCTTACACCAATCAGATTTTCTGGCGGTAATTCTTTGTTGACCAGTGTTATCAACCGGACAATGACTGGGTTCCCATGGTGAGGATGGTAATGCTTCTTCTGATGTTTTCTCTGGTAACACTTCAAGGAACTTGCTGAAAATATCTTTCTGGTGAATGTTGAAATTAAATACTTGATTTCTACTTTTTAAAATGAAGATTTGTTCCTATGTGGACAGCTCTTGTTTTCCGGTTGTGTTTGAGGAATTTTGGTTCTGGCTTTATGTTGTGATTTTTTGTCCAAAAGTGAAAGGCAACTGCTGACTCTTGCAATTCTTTGCTCTTGATGTTCCTAAGGTGTTCCTTGGATCTAACTTCTTAATTTCTTTTGGTTTTTCCTATGTATACCTCATTACAATCACTGCATTCAATTTGGTATATGCCAGATTTTTTGTAAGGTGGAATAGCATGTTTGATATTTGAATTCAGCAGGTTTTTTATGGAGTAATGGTTTACTGGTGCTAGCTGAATGTTGTGTTCCTTGAACACTTTTTTGAATTTATCAAAGGCCCATGTGAATTTTTTGAATGCCATTTTTGTTTCTGCTGCTGTGAATGTTGTAGTTTCTTTTAGTAATTTTTTTCTTTTCTGCTCGTTTTACTTTATCTACTAATCCTTGGGGAAGCAGTTTTTTTTGTGCTATTTCAATTATTTTGTAATATTCTGTTTTGTATTCTTCTGCTGGAAGGGGGATGTTCACCAATCTATGTGTTAAACTATTGAAGATTGTTTGTGGTTTCTTGAATTGTAACTATTAGCTTTTATGTAGTTGTCCATCTGCGTTGGTTTTCTGTGAATGCCAAAGTTTATTCTATCCTTGTTTTTGATTATTTTAAGATCTAAAAATGTTAACTGATCATCTTTTTCCACTTCCACAGTGACATTTATGCTTTTGTCCTGGATGTTTAGAAGTTTTAATGCATCACTGATGTCTTTTTGGAACTATTGCAAATATGTCACCTATGTACCGCTGCCAGAGTTTGGACATCCACGGGAAACCTTTTGTGGTCCTTATTTCTAATGAACTCAAGTAAATATCTGCCAAGAACGGTGAGAGAGGGTTGCCCATTGCTAAACCTGTAGTTTAACGGAAGTACTTTGTTTGGAACTGGAAGAAATTTTGTTTTATGCATAATTTGGTGAGTTCTACGTATTCTGCAATTTCTGATGCAGAGGAAACATCAGAAGAAACATTGCCATCCGCACAATGGAAATCCAGTCATTGTCCGGTTGATAATGGAGGAAAGTTAGCCACTGAAACACGTTACGGAAAATTATAAGTGTAAGTGTTGTTTAGTGTTAATTGACTCGCCTTTTAGATTAAATTAATTATAACTGTTTTCAAACTTCTAAGAAAGGAAGATAATTACGTCATGTTTCAAAAGCTCTGTAGTAGTTTTAGACTTGAAATGTTTAGATCAAGATTAAAATGTTTCCTAACAGTATATGAGGGGGTGTCAAAAATAACCAGAATTATTTTTTTACTGGAAAATACTGCTCACTTTTATTAAATTCCATTACAGACCTTCAAAGTAATCTTCCTCGGACACAATACAATTCTGGCACTAAGTCCGATGTTCAAAACACTCCTTGAAGCCCCTTTTTGATAGTCTGTTGAGTACACCCAACATTTTATTGTTTAGCTCTCGACTGCTCTGAAATAAAGACCCTGAACTCTTTTTTCACTGCAGGAAATAGGTGGAAGTCAACGGCACTAAACTCTGTTCATCTAGAGATTAGAGGAGACGTAAACAAAGCCACGTGCGTTTTGACCACAGCGCGCCCTCTTGACGTGTTCGCCGTGTAAATAGTCCCTTGAAGAAATACTGTTACTAAGGTCTAAAATGTCACTTAATGTTTGCTAAAGCATGAACTAAGTGTACTAAGCATAGCTAAAGTGTAAGAATACGCACTTACGTGAATCTGTAACCAGCTTAATTCATTCTGCGCGCGCATTATTCAGTATGACAGTAACATGGCTGAACAAGTGAGTGCTGTAAAACATAAGCGCGGCAAAGCGTTGCGAAGTGGTGAAAAGACAATAATATTGAACGTGTTTAACAAGTTCTGCGAGAAATATCCTGAACTTGCTATCGAAGACGTGATGAAATTAACATTCGAGTTTACCGGTGTGTCAGTTGCAAGTATTTACAGCACACGCAAAGAGAAATCATCAGTTGGTGAAGATCCCAGCCAAAAGCTTCCACGTGCCAGATAAATGGTGGATGTAGTTTGCAACGAATTTGTGAGTGTGAGATCTGCAATCCGTCGAAAAGTTCGTCAGTCAATGAATCCCCACCTTAAACAAAGTGCTGTTGGCATTTAACTCTGAACCCGATCTTCCAGATTTAAAACTAACCTCCCTCCACAAGCTGCTTCTGGAGATTGGTTTCGAGATTGTGAGCTGAAAATGAAAAAGTGTTATTGTGGACAGAGATGACGTAAGTAGCAGTTAATTTCCATGTGCTACATGTTATTTGAATCAAGTAAATATAGCCTTTTAGTAGTGTAAAATGCATATTATACCTACGAGTAGCGGTAGGTAACTGTGTTGCGTCATTGTGAAAGCACGTGGCCACGGAGTGATACAAACCGGTGCTTTGTTTATATCTCCTCTAATCTCTTGATGAACAGAGTATAGGTCTGGTGAATCAGGAGGTAGTGGCATCACCTCAATGCCTAATTTAGAGATTGTTTCTTGGGTCCTGATAGCACGATGAGCCGGTGCATTATCCTGAAGAAGGATCCATCCCATTTGAGCAGTATGTGATCTTTTTGTTGCAATTTTCCTCCTTAATGGCCTCTGCAATACTTCACAATAGTAATTCGACATTGCTTATCCACCATGTTATTGTACATAATACCTTGCTCATTGAAAAAGATAAAATGCAGGACTTTTTCGCACTTGGTTGAACTTTGGCCTTTTTGGGTCTTGGACCAGAAGGATGTTTCCATTGGGCACTGTCCTATTTTGTCTTTGGTTCATAATGATGAAATCAGGATTTGCCACATGTGATGACTTAGTCCAAAAAATCTGGTTCTCGCTAAAGCCTTCCCTTCCATTGTTGACAAGCCATCACATGGTGAGCCTCCTGTTCATTACTGATCGCACGAGGCACTCACTTTGCTGCAACTTTTCTATACTCTAGAACATTTTGTACAATGTCTTCAGCTGATCCATACGATATATTCATAATCTCTGCAATATTTGTTAATGACAAACGACAGTCTTCTCGCAACATGGCATCATGTTGGCATTGGTTTCAGTCTTCAAAGTTGAGGGCCTTCTGAGACTGGAGCATCTGCAAGGTCATTTTTACCCTCCCGAAATCGTTTATGCCACTCAAAAACTTGTGATTTCCCCATGTCTTGCTCTCTGTAGGCTTGCTGATAAAAGTGATGGAGTTTTGTCAAGAACGCAAAGTCTAATTGATGAACACTCATGCAACTTGAGATCCATGTTGGGTACAGTGAACACGCCCATACACTTTCCCTGCTTCCCTCCAACTGCACACTGCCAGGCAAATAATGCATATGGTATGTCACCCCTCTCCGGTACTGCCAACACCAAACTAAAGTGTGGTCACATTAAAATGCAAAAATAATTCCAGTTATTTTCTGACAACCCCTCATATAAATTTACAATAACTGTATACACAACTATCTAAAGTAAAAACAAATTAGGAACTAAAAGCTTCACTTATCTTAGTAATATAATAATCTTGGTGCTAACACCAAACAACTTGGAATATTACTAAGATAAGTGAAGCTTTTAGTTTCTAATTTGTTTTTACTTTAGATTCTTATTGCTTCACTGTGAGACAGAATATTAGAAGATCCCAATAGAAAATCGTTCATGTAAATGTTTGTTAAAAGTGTATAAATATTATAATTGTTTGTGTTCCATAATAAAGATAGGAGACGATAATTGGGATTACTTCCCTAACGAGAAAGAACTATTTGCGCGGATGAATACAGCGGATGAAGATGAAAATGGCGGTGTGTCATGTCAAAAACGACGCCAAAAAGTAGTTCACTAGCGTCGGTATCTCCGAGGTAGATGGACGTCTTATTATGTATATGCGTCATGAAATGGTAAACGTGAATTTACTGAGTGTTTAGAGACCTTTAATTAAATTTTGGCGACGTTAGGGAAGTTGTTCCGCTAACATAAGACTTTCTACTGTGATGTGATTTGGAAATTGTGAACAAGAAGGTGAAAATAAAATGTGTGACTAAAGTTGGACCCAAGTGTATTCATTCCATCCGTTACCACGACCTTGTAGATAGAAAACGAGTCTCATAGCTCAGCCCATTACATTAAAAACAGCACCAAAATGGCTTGCCCAACGTGGAACTCGAATTTAGGATGGAATGCAAATTACGGGAATTGAAATCACGATAAACATCAAGTGACGCCATATCATCGCGACAAAAGGAAAGAAGACGCCATTAGACCATCGTTTGATATCAAGACCAGAACAACGATGAACGGATAATCAACGCGGGAAAACACCGGAGATCATCTAGCGAAGCCAACTGCCCAGGAGACGTACATAACTGGACGAAGCAACGAAAAAAAAAGTAGGATCAAAAATTTTTGTTTTCACATACAGTTTATTTTCATTTTTATGTTACTGAGAAGTGGCAAAGTAGTGGGACTTTTAACCCTAAGTGAATTGAATAAAGAAACTAAAATGTCGCGAAAAGAGATAGAAACAGGAGTGGGGGAAGGGGCAGATAGGCCTAGTTATCAAATAGAACCAGAAAGTGAGGAACAGCTAGCAATAGGAAAAGACCAAAGGTTAATGATGATCATGTTTGAAAAACTAGAACAGAATATGAAAGAATTAGGTCAGAAAATGGAACAAAATAAAGCAGAATTAAAACAGGACATAGAACAAAGTTTAGATCAGAAAATGGAACAGAATAGGGCAGAATTAAAACAGGACATAGAAGAAAGTTTAGGTCAGAGTATAGGCCAGAAACTAGAACAGAATAAGGAAGAGATAGGTCAGAAAATGGAGGAAGTGAGAAAGGACTTAGAACAGAAAATGGAATTAGGAAGACAGAACTTAGAACAGAAAATAGAATTAGGAAGACAGGAGTGTAAAGAAAATATGAAAGTAATGGAAACTAATTTAAAATTAGTACATAAAAACTTAAATGAGACAAAGGAAGCCTTAGAAGCTAGGATAGAAATCATAGGAGATAGGATGGGAAAAATAGAATCAGAAATGAGAGAAAATAAGATTGTATTAGAAGGAGAAATTGCTAGATGTAGAGATGAAATAACAGAATGTAATACAAGTGTAGACTGTAAGATTACAAATGTAAAAGCAGAAATAACTGAGGAATTAAGGAAAGAGATTGAGGTAGTAAAGAAAGACATTATTAATGAAACTGTAGAACAAATTGTAATTCCTAAAATTAAGACGATGACTAATGTAGTACATTCACAACAGGATGCTATAAATGATATGAAACAAAGTCACTTAGAAATAAAGAATGATTTAAAATCAATTTGTGAAGAAATGAAAAAAGGGAAAGAAAGTTTGGCTAATGTAAATGATGTTGTGAATGCACTACAAAGGCAAGATGATTTAGATGTAAGTAATGTACAAGATGAGAGTTATTCAAATAATGTACAAAATGTTGACTCACCATACAGAGAAAGAGGTTCACAACCAAACAATGACACAACACATAACACATGTTACACCAACAGCATATTACATGAAATCACACCACCTACATTTGACGAGGAGAAGGGAGACGATCCAAAACTCTTTGTTAAAGAGATGGAAGAGTATTTTAAAGTGAAAAGGATACCAAATGAGCTTAGGATGATGATAGTTAAGAAAAGCTTAAAAAACAAGGCATTAGAATGGCTCAGGTTAACACTAGCTGGTCATGAGTCGTATAGTTCATTCAGAAATTTATTCCTATCAAGGTATTGGGGCCCAGCTAAGCAAAACCAAACTAGGGTAGAGCTAGCAACAGGTAGATATGATCCAACCAAAGGGTTATCGCTAGTCGATTATTTTATGAAAGTAGCCAACAAAGGAAAGCTATTAGACTCCAACTTGTCAGAAGCAGAACTAATTACCAGCATAACAAGACATTTCCCAGACACAGTGAGAACAGGGTTAATTGTTGCGAGGCCAGTAGACTTTGCAGATATGATAGAATTGCTGACAGCCTTCGAAACACAAAATGGTCGGCCTAATGAGCATAGACATAGGAACGGTCACCCAAACTCACCCATCTTAAACCGGAGCACGGCTACGAACAACCAGAATGAGGGAGAAGATAGAAATACTAGGAGCACCCATGAAAGGGGGAGAGGGGCACACCATTTCCCACAACCACATAATCATGGCGAGAGGATGGAGAACACAAGACAGCGGTACCACGACACAATACCAAGGGGTGAATCGAGATACAGAACATATACATATGATCGTGGAAGACCAGGAGACCGTACCCATCAAGTGAATCACATACGATTCTGTAGGGAATACTTCAACAACCAAAGACCGTCATACAACAGGGGTTCATGCCAAAGGGGCAGAAACCAATGGTACACTGGCAACATAAGACAGCAGGAAGTAGATGAAAATGTGCCAAATAGGGCAGATGTTGCACAGAATACAGAAACAACTACCACCACCAACACTCAGGGAAATTGCAACAACTAAGTTCGTCCCAACCGAGTGGATGACAAATAACAAAATCTCAGCAACTTACAATTGACATCGACAACATGATGGCTACACGAAGAGAAAGATGGAGCTATTGTACACTGGACCACTGGTCATAACAAAACAGCTGGGTGACCACACGTATGAGCTACAGAATACAAATGGCAAGTTGGTAGGAAGATACCATAAAAATAAATTAAAACCATACAAAGAAAGGACCAAATAGTCTTTGCCAACAGATATGTAAGGCAGGAATAGTAGAGATGTATGTATGTATGTATATATTTTCTGCGAATGGGTATTACCCGGTGGCAGAGTTAAATGTACAAATTAAGGTTACAAACAAAGTGCACAAACAATAGTAATACAATCATAATACAATAAAGAACAATAATAAAAATATAAGATGAAATGCACTAAATACTAATTAACACTCATTAATTAATTATAACCAAATTAAATTTAGCATTAGTATTCACCATCAGTTCAATAAATGTCAAAAATACACTTGCGTAATCTTTATAGTAAATTACACAGCATTTACTTGATTTACGATATTTTTCGAAAATTTCTTCACAGATAAAGGACAGCCCTGAAAGACTGCTACAGGTAATTCATTCCATTCCTCAATGGTTCTATTAACAAAGGAGAACTTTCCTACGTCGGTTCTGTTCCTTCTACCTTTAATTTTATACAAATGATCCTTTCTTCCGTAATATGTAGATGATGGAAAATAACAATTTTTAATGGGTTACTTATAGAAAATTATGTTCAGATTAGAAAATACAACAAGAAAGAAAATCAACATAGTCATTGGCTATATCGACCACAAAGAGCATTGTCAACAAAGACAGATGAGGACACTGATTGTCATTAAAGAAATGAATTATAGCGACGGAAAATAATGTGTTTTTGACATAAGGATGTCAGGGACAAAAATAAAAAGGAATCAATTATGATGACAAAGATATAATATTTAGACACAAAGATGTCGAGGGTGAATTGAGAAGAAAAATAATACAATTGCAGAATAATTATAAGTATAGAAGTTTTCTCTTATAGAAATAAGAGACAAAGAAGTGACAATTAGTGAAGTAAGAAAAACCATAATCAGAAAAGCAATGCCCATGAATTAAGATGGATATAGCCAATGCTAAGCTTGAAGAAATATTGAACCAAATAATAATGAATAAGAACCCAATTAAAATAAAATGGTACCATTAGTAACATCGGAGTTTAAGAACCGACTCAATAACCTGCCTATACATAATAAGCTTACAAGACAGAGAAGGCAAAGAACTGAATAAAATATTGCCATAAATATGATCATAATCATTAGCTCAAAATTTGTATCCTGTTTTTCTCTCCTCATAACAAGGAACATAAGTCAAAAGCCACATAATAAACCATGATACACTTAAATTATATTTGTGTCAATGTCAAATGTACAATAACTGAGTATGTGTTGTATAAGAACTGAATATGTGTTGTACAATAACTGAATATGTATTGTATAATAACTGGATATGTTGTGTAATAACTGAATGTGTTGTACAATAACTGAATATGTATTGCATAATAACTGGATATGTTGTATAATAACTGAATATGTGTTGTATAATAACTGAACATATATGGTACAATGACTGAATATTTATTGTATAATAACTGGATATGTTGTATAATAACTGAATGTGTTGTACAATAATTGAATATGTATTGTATAATAACTGAATATGTGATGTGTAATAACTGAACATGTATTGTGTAGTAATTGAATATGTGAAATTTATAAAGACATGCTGTGTCATGCCAAAACAAAAGACAAATACAAACAGCGAAGAAGACTGTAAAGAAAAGAAAAAATATTGTACAAAGTGATTGCATCAGAGGAGTAAGGAGAAGGATTGTATTGTGTTTCAAGATTGTAAATATAGGTGACAACTTGAAAAACAAAACAAGGGGCATATGAGACAGAATATTAGAAGACCCCAATAGAAAATCGTTCATGTAAATGTTTGTTAAAAGTGTATAAATATTAGAATTGTTTGTGTTCCATAATAAAGATAGGAGACGATAATTGGGATCACTTCCCTAACGAGAAAGAACTATTTGCGCGGATGAATACTGCGGATGAAGATGAAAATGGCGGTGTGTCGTGTCAAAAACGACGCCAAAAAGTAGTTCACTAGCGTCGGTATCTCCGAGGTAGATGGACGTATTATTATGTATATGCGTCATGAAATGGTAAAGGTGAATTTACTGAGTGTTTAGAGACCTTTAATTAAATTTTGGTGACGTTAGGGAAGTTGTTCCGCTAACATAAGACTTTCTACTGTGATGTGATTTGGAAATTGTGAACAAGAAGGTGAAAATAAAATGTGTGACTAAAGTTGGACCCAAGTGTATTCATTCCATCCGTTACCACGACCTTGTAGATAGAAAACGAGTCTCATAGCTCAGCCCATTACATTAAAAACAGCACCAACTGTTAATAGCTTCATTATTTCCTTATGTATACACAACTGTTCAGCAGTTTGTGCTAGAAATAATGAAACTGAATTATTTATGAACCAAGTTTTCAGTGATAATTTCACACTTGTTTATCAATATTTTAGAAGTATATGAGTCAACCTATAGACACTTATAGTTTCACTTACACTTATTTTTATCTGGACGCATTTCGAAGACCAGCACCTACATTCTCAATGGTTTCTCGGCTCGATGAGAAACTGTTCAGAAGCATCGAGAATGAAGTTGCTGGTCTTCGAAACAGGTCTGGATAAAAATATGTGTAAATGAAACTACAAGTGTTTATAGGTCGACTCATATACTTCTAAAACATTTAAAAAGTCTCACTGTCTATATCACTTTGCATATATTAAGTGAAATATTTATCAATATAATTAACTTACCAACGCTTTCCCCAGCCGCTATTGCAATTATTTTTGACAACACATCCGCAATACTTGTTCGTATTTTAGGGTTTGATTTCGAGTTATCATCTAGATGAGCCATTAGAGTTTCCACCACTGTATAAGAGTACTGTGCCTGTTGGAAGATAAGGAAGGAATAAGAGTTTTGTTACCTTAAGAGAATTTGCATACATTTTGATTACATAATTGTATACAATTACCTGAATAGAGAACATAATAATTCTGAAAGTATGTATTGCAAATTGATTTGGCACCCAAAGTTCATGAAGATCCAAATGTCTGAAAAATGAAAGAAGCAAATAAAATGCCGGCAAGAAATAAACAATGGGCTTTTTAAAACTTAGAGATTACAGCAGCACGTACCGAAGCACTGGTCTCAGAACACAGCGAATGTGTCCAAAGGAAGCCCTCCCCACCAATTCCCTCATGCATGTCTCAGCCAGAGTTGGTGGATCTGTTCTTTCTTCTTGAGGAGGTTCTGGTGTATCACCCTCCTTCAAGTGGTACCTGCAAATTGTTGAGTATGAAACATTAGTTAAGCTTTACAGGAACTCTATGTCATTTACCTATGGTGCAGTTTTTTTTTTAATGTTGGGTGATGGTGATGACTGATGAGCTTTTGACTCTTTCGTTATCTCGGGTCGTGGTACAGGGTGAAATAACGTTGACACAGGGTAAAACTTTTTCACAATCTTTTATTCACACCTTTTTCACCGGGAATTACACACATTCTCTAGGTGAACATTCTGTGCATGAAGACCAACTTCCTCAACTGTTTCTTCGTACTGCTTGTCATTTTAAATTATACTTTTAGTGTCTAAACTCACACATCTCAAAAACACGTCTTCTCTTCTTAACCTCTTCAGCGATGGCCATTTAAACGTCCGCGAGCCGAGAACTACTACCATTTAAATTGTTAAATGCGCTTCGTATATACACAGCTGTATTTTGTGTAAATATTAAGTTATTTTAATGAAACAAAAACTGGTATAAAACTCGTTATTTGCAGTATAAATGTACGTCATCAGCAAACTTGAGTTGTATTTACAAAACGTTGAAATGGCACAATTTTGTTTCACTGTGGTAAAAAGTCAACTTTGCTCTGTCGAACGCATCTAATATTAGTTCTCAGAAAGATACAGTAAAAGAACACCCATTGTATGTGTGCTAATGCATCAGCATACTGTGAAATAAATCGCTACTGCATGCGTGGCCCCTTGAGTCATCAGAATAGATCAACATTACAACTTTTGCTTACGCGAGTTTCGTAACTGAGTAGAGTCCGTGTCTTTCTTTGTTGAAATACATACGTATTCTTTCCTGCTTGTAGCTGAAGGGAGAAGTGGTATAAAAAGGTGTTTTTGCACCAACTGGATATAACCATATACAATTGTTTGGGGATTTGGACAGCTCTCTAAACCCACACAGGACAATGACCGACCTTGACTACTGACTATAAATAACTTGCAGCCTAATTGAACAATACCACGTTGGGGGTTGAAAATCCAAAACCCCTGCACCCCTCAGACTTCAAGGAAAACATTATCCTAAAAGGATACCACCAACAGCAAAGAAGTCCCGCCCATTTCAAAAGTGTTTCGTGTGCCGCAAGAAGGGAATTCGCAAATGTGGAGATGTACCTACCCTTGTGTGTTTATCCCTGTTTTGAGGTAAATCACTGCAGAACGAACATATTAAGGTAAGCCAATAAAGTATATAGACCTTACTAAAATGTTTCATAAAGGGAAAATTATAATAAGTTGAGTTGGATAAGGGATAAATAAGGGTTAAATGCTTAAACGCACAGGACGCCCATATCGCTCATCCGCCATTTTAAATTGACGTGATTTCACGTCGATATCCCTCAAGAGGTTAAACAATAGGATGCTAAGATGCTGAATCTAGCACATTCCTTAACAACGCGTCTGTATTCATACGCGTTTGCGTATACTTTTTACGGCATTCCCTAAGACGTCATCTTACATGTTAAATAGTTCCCAAAAATGTTGAAGCTATCTCAATGATTCCTCCCAACACATTTAATATTAAATCTAAAATAATTAATATAATATACATTAAATTTGAACATATTACTAAATATTAACGACGTTATTAAACAAATAATATTCTTAAACAATGAAACAATGGTGTAATATTCTCTGTACTTAACAAATCCTTACCAACATGAAAAATGAATTAAATTTTACAATATATATTTACATAAATACTTTTTTTCGGGGTCTGACCACATATTCTGTCTCACCTACTTCATAACAAATGCATTATTCATTCATTCTAAAACAAGATGGAAGAAGTAATGCAGAAGTCCATAGCTTAAAGGATTTCACTAACATACTGAATGAAAATTTGCTACTTCCTCCTTACTTTCTATCAGAACTAGCTTGTACAAGCTGTAAAAAAAAATATTTTATAATGAAGTTCCATCATTTCACTTAGGGACCGTTTAAAACAAACTGAACAGATTTCTCTACTTTCAATTCGACAGCCTCAGGTTAAAAGGGAATAAGTAGACTTATTTATTTATTCATTCATTCTCTGCTCATAGTTATATTATATGAGATAATTTGCTGTAATTATTAAATAGTTTTTACTTATAATACAATTATTTTAAACAACAAATAAATACAACATAATTACTATCAGATATAGTTAAGTGTCAATAACAATATTCAGTACAACAACAACAATAACAACAACAACAACAACAATAATAATAATAATAATAATAATAATAATAATAATAATAATAATAATAATAATAATAATAATAATCATCATCATCATCATCAAGATGCTCTCGGGCTTTGAGCCAGGTGTAGTGATGAAAAGACATCAACGTTTCAGGAGTGTACATCTCTCCCATCTTCAGGATGAATGACTAGCAAGAGTGAAGGGACCAGTATATGTACTGTCAGCCAGTACATACCGAGTAGAAAACACCCAGTCTAGTGTGGAGGTGGTTCACCGCTCTGTTGGAATCTGTGTTTTCTGAGTCGGTCGATTTCCAATTTTAAGGCTGGTTTCCAGGATGGACTAAACTGCAATCCAGCGTCCCGGTTCAGTGTACTCTTCTCGGAGGAGATGGACAGAGTCTCCTTAACCCTCCGTTCCCATAAACCGCTACATTTTGCCACAATGGTCGTTTCTTTGAAGTTAGCTCTGTGGTCTATTTCAAAGCAGTGCTCTGCCAGCCCTGACTTGCCAGACTGCATTAATCGTACGGACCGTTCGTCCTCCTTGACTCTGGTGGAAATGGTCCTGCCGGTTTGCCCTATGTATGGCGTCCCGCATTCACAGGGGATACGGTATACCCCTGGTACATAAAGGTGCAGTTTGTCCTTTACCGGCCTCACTAGGTGTTGGATCTTCAAAGGCGGCTTGTGGATGGTTCTGATGATGTGTTTTGCGAGAATTCTACTGATTCTGCTGGAAAGATTCCCAGTGTATGGGATGCAGGCAGTGGTGGTCGGCTAGTCTGGTGTTTGCCGAGTTTGTGGTTTTCCTCTCTTGGCCTTGGAGTTTGAGGCTTCAATATCCTCTACGGAGTAGCCATTTTGGCAGAATGTGTGCCTCAGGTGCTGCAGCTCTTGTTTTAGGTGACTGGGATTGGAGACCAACAGAGCTCTGTGGGACAGAGTGTTGAGAACTCCGACCCGTTGTGACATATGATGGAAACTGTGAGCATTCAAATAGAGGTCAGTATGTGTTGGTTTGCGGTACGCGCAACACCCACCCACCCACACAGACACACGCCAAGTCCACCCCCACACACACGCACGCCCACAAGTCCACCCCCGCATACACACGCATGCCCACAAGTCCACCCCTGCACACACACCTACCCCCACCCACCATACACAGACTTTTTTCACTGAATTATTGACACAGAATTTTTGGGCGGAACACCCTACTTACTCTCCATTGAAGAGAAAGTAGAAAAATCATTGTTTTGTATTAAATGAGGTGCAATATTTCTATATTCAGTACTATAACACGAATTTAGTACAGGAAGCAATCACAATGTAATTTTCTCATAGGAAAACGGTCTGGACTGAATATTTCCTATGCCAGAGTTCAAAGAATTCTGAATTTTAGGAGAATCATGGAACACCAGGGAGGATTTTAAATTATACTACAACTCCAATTCCTTAGCTTCAGAATCTATATATAATTACCCTGATTTGCAGAAAAGGAGTTTTCTTTATGCAAGATTGTACTGAATTAATATTGTTGTTAGCTAATGCTGGATTTCTGACAATGAAGTCATTAATCCTCTTGCTCTTCAATATAGAAGAGAACAATAGCAGTAATAGTAACAGCTTTTTAGAGAGCACTATATCCTTATATGAATTAATGTGGGTTGTTCCCTTTTATCCTTGGGCTGTAATTTATATGTAAACTGCATACCATCAACATTAGAGCTATTATAATCTACACTGAAAAGTAGCCAACATAGCAGTAATTTACATATTTTAAGGAGAAAATAATGACTGCATAAATGGCATAACTGAATTCAGGAAAAGGGGATTGAAGAGACAAAAAGAAAGGAAAAGAAAGAAATTTACCTTGAATTTTGCATGTTGTAAAGAAGTGATGGCACAATTTTATCCATATGTACAGGTTCCCAGATATTTTCCACTAGGTCATCACATATTGTCTTGCGTACCACACCCTACAATAAAGGATTTTCTTTAATTTGCCATCACCATATAGTCAATTTAAAAAGAGTAAACAAGACAAATTAAACGTCTCCAGGAAATAAGCTTAGCTAATACATAGCATATTTGGTTGTCATACTTGACAACTGTACAGGTTACCTAGATAGAATTAACCACATTATTACTATTTTAATTTATCTATCATCATTGAAGAGTATATATTCAGGAAGGATAAAGCCTCTGAGCCTGGACAAATTCTAATTTGTACACTATTTAATGAGGGTGAGGCGGGGTTTTATTAAATTAAAAGATAGTCAACACATATCAGCGTGAATATAGCAGCAGGAGTAATGTTTTTACTAAAAGGTGGAAAGTTTGTTATAGCAGACGCTACTCTTATCTGCAGGGTCGACGGTCGAAGAATGGAATGCAAAAGCCAACGTTCTTTTATCACAAACACATTTATTCGTTATTTACACTTTTTATCACAATTTCAATTAGTTAATAACTTTTAAAATCCGATAGCGTCTACGCTGGTTAAAAGTTTGGGTGTAATTTACATGTTCACACGCCATCAGCAAAAATACACTTCCATTCACTCTGAGCTCACAGACGCTAATAATAAAAGAGTCCGAGCGTGGGTATGACGCAACACTGCCATTCTTATGTATTCATCCGCGCAACAGTTCTCATTGGTTGAACTCAAAGTGACGAGAAGACATTGGATCTTGAATATCAAAAAGAAATAGGTCCCTGATACACCCAAATTAAAAGAATTAAAAATTTACACACTCTTTCAAAAATATTTACATGAACAACTTTCTATTAGTCAATATTCCGTCTCAAGGGTTAATTTAATGTAAGTGTACCCATGGAAATGTTAACCATGTACGTGTAAACTGTGTATTCATGATGTAATATTTTATTTGTTACCTCCTAGTCGAGGCCTAATTAGTAGGCTTACGACAATATGGTATCTGCTCAAGTGGAATTCAGGAGCTGAGAAAGAAATGCACAGTTTTACAGGCAATTGTGTCCTTGCGGTGGCGTGATTCACCTTTCGTATTGTTGGAAGCCGCAAAACACATGTTCACATGCAAAACAGTAGCCAATCAAGAGGAAACAAGCTGAACCTTGCAAGCGGGGTCATAGCATATAAATACCCAAAATTTGTGAACAAAGACCAGTCAGTCTGAGGAACGCAGACAGAGGTGAGACCTGCATTACCCACATTATTAAGTTGCTGCACAAAAGTGTTGGTCCTCAAAGAGATTTGTTTGCAGATAGTGTGTAGTGCCGAAAGGCAATATTAGACATAAATTTTGAGATAAAGTGAAAAAGCAATAAAAGCATGACTTCATATTCACTGTCCTTTAGCATTTAGCATCAAGTGATCAATAAAAAACCCCTAACCACTGGTATGCAAACTTTCAAAAAAAATCATATCAAATTCAAACCTAATAACCACAAATATTTAGTTAAACCAGGTAACCCAAACTTAAGCAGACTATATGGCTTACCAAAAATACACAAACCAAGCATAGCAATGAGACCTATAGTTAGTAGCATAGACTGACCAACTTATAAATTGGCAAAATGGCTAACCAACAAATTCAACTCATTCCCTAAATTCGACAGCCTGAGCATCAAAAAGAGTTATGAACTGATAGAACACATAACAGACTTTGAACTAACAGAAGAGGACCCCCTTGTCTTGTTTGAGGTCTTCCCCAGTATACCACTTAAACAACTTCCACCGTTGATCAAAACCTGGCTCAAATCAATTGGTATGTCATCACCAGAAATTATAGACTACATAGAACTCACCAAACTATGCACAGAACAAAATTTCTTTCTACAGAATAGGTATCTCAGCCTCACCAATATGTGTCCTGTGTAACGATCCAGCAGAAATGAATGAAGACCACTTGAAGACCTGTGAAGCATTAAGATCAGAAGAAACTACAGTTCAAAAGTATTGGAAAGCACGAATGCTAATGGCTTCATTGCCAGATGCAAGGCACTAGAAAACAACAACAACAAAATTTCTTCCAGTTCCAGACAAAATATTTCCATCAAACCTCAGGGTTAGCAATGGGCAACCCTCTCTCACCCCCACCTAGGCGGCCCGGGTTCGATCCCAGGGACCCGCATGTGGTATTCGTGGTGGACGAAGCGGCGTCAGGGCGGGTTTTCTCCGGGTACTCCGGTTTCCCTCGCCATCTCATTCCACCGGTGCTCCATCTTCATGTATCATCAGTGTCACCGCCTGCGGTGCCGTAGTAGTAAAAGCGGGCGTTAAACACTACAACAACAAACCTCTCTCACCCTTCTTGGCAGATATTTACATGAGCGCATTAGAAATAAGGATCACCAAACGTTTCCCATGGATGTTCAAACTCTAGCAGCGTTATGTAGATGACATATTTGCAATAGTGCCCAAAAAATGCAACGGTGATGCTCTAAAACTCCTGAACATCCAGGAAAAAAGCAGAAAGTTCACTGCAGAACTGGAAAGTGATCAACTACCTTTTTTGGTAATTATTGTTTATTTATGCCAACAAACTTACTGTTGGTGTTTTTAAACACACAAGCCGTGTGTGGGCAAAGTATGAAAGGTAGAACTGGAACTTAAAAATTCAATGCTGCAACTGGGATTTGAACCACAGACCTTCCGCTTACCAGGCGGCTGCTCTACCACTGAGCTATTGTGACAAACTGCCAGAATGGCATTAAATTCTCAAACCAGTTCGTATTTCTCCTGGTAAACCACAAAGGCAGTCTCACATCAGAGACAAATTACCCCAATGGTGACTTACTATTGTAAGTACTTTATATCCCAGGATTAAATAACCTTCAGATGGTAATTATTGTTTATTTATGCCATTCTGGCAGTTTGTCACAATAGCTCAGTGGTAGAGCAGCCACCCGGTAAGCGGAAGGTCTGTGGTTCAAATCCCAGTTGTGGCATTGAATTTTTAAGTTCCAGTTCTACCTTTCATACCTTTTTTGGATTTACAAATAATCAAAAGCAAGAATAGAATAAACTTCAGCATTCACAGAAAACCATCACAGACAGACCATTACATAAAAGCTCATAGTTATAATCCAGGAAGTCAGAAACAGGCAATCCTCAATAGCTTAACACATAGATTGGTGAACATCCCCCTTCCAACAGAATACAAAGCAGGATATTGCAAAAAAAATTGAAATAGCACAAAAAAACGGCTTCTCCAAATCATTAGTAGACAAAAAAAAATAAAACGAGAGAAAAAAGTTACTAAAAATACTACAACATTCACAGCAGCAGAAACAAAAATGACTAAAAAAAATTCAATTCCATCCTTGGCCCTTCGAAAAATTCAAAAAAGTTTTCAAAGAACAGAGCATTCAGCTAGCACCAATGAACCACTACTCCATAAAAAAATCTACTGAACTTGAACATCAAAGATGCCATCCCACCTAATAAAGATATCTGGCATATACCAAATTGAATACAATGACTGTAATAAAGTGTAAATAGGAAAAACCAAAAGAAATTTAGAAATAAGATCCAAGGAACACTTTAGAAACGTAAAATACAAACAGTTGGAAAATTCAGCAGTTGCAACCCACTTTTGGACAAAAAACCACAACATAAAGCCAGAACCAAAACTCCAAAAACACGTAACGGGAAAACAAGAGCTGTCCACAAGGGAACAAATCTTCATTTTGAAAAATAGAAACAGAGTATTCAATTTTGACATCCCCAAAAAAGATATCTTCAGCAAGTTCCTTGAACCACCACCAGAGAAGATCTCAGAGGAAACATCACACCAGGGAGAACCAGTCGATAATGGAGGAAAGTCAGCCTCCAAAACATGTTCCAGTAAATTATAAGCAAGTGATGTGTAGTGTTATTGACTCACCTTTTTGGTTTAAATTGACTATTACAACACTATTTTCAAACTTCCAAGAAAGAAGATGTTCAAATTGTTTGTTGTGACACCAATGCAAGGGCGTTTCAGTGGAGAAGTTACTTTGCTGGAATTGTTTTTTTTTTTTTTTTTTGCTCCATTTATACACAGAATATGAAAAATCTTAAGGTGGTAAGATTGTAGTAGAATGTAACAATTCAATGGACTAAATGAACTATTAACGGCACATAAATAATAATTAATTTTGCAATATGTGCAAGATCACCGGAAACAATATCCTGACTGTAAAAAAGAAACATTAGAAAGAAACTTGTGCTAAAACTAATATTGATTTTAGCTGCATTTTCAAATTTTGTATGTTCCATTGCATATTACATATATTAATACTTAAATTTCTTCCCTTTAAATACAAAGCATATTTACAAAGCATGTATAAATTATTGGTTTCAGTTGTTTATACCAAATGAAAAAAATGCAAACAATGACACAGTAAATAAGGAAATAATAAAGCTATAACAGTGAAGCAAAAGAATCTAAAATAAGAACAAATTAGAAACTAAAAGCTTCACTTATCTTTGTAACATTGCAAGATCTTTTGCAGCTAACACGCTTCAAGTTGACTCCAACTCATTGAGCTTTGAGAATGAGTTGGAGTCAACTTGAAACGTGTTAGCTGCAAAAGATCTTGCAATATTACGAAGTGAAGCTTTTAGTTTCTAATTTGTTCTCATTTTAAATCACACAGTACTTAAGTTTATTTAGATATTTAAGTCTGTTGTGGCACAGGTTAATATTAATTCATTTTAATGAAATTTGACACATTAACAAAACATGCCAAAAGTAAAAAAATAGGAGGGTGTGCAATCAAAGCATTTAAAATTTTTATGTAAACCCCTGTATAAGAACCATATATATATATATATATATATATATATATATATATATATATATATATATATATATATATATATATAAAAAAACTATAAAATTATTGTACATGAAAACATTAAAGACACATTTATAGTTTGAGAAATAGTGACTACTACAGAACACTATATGGAACACTGAATAATTGCGCAGTATAAATTATAGGAAGGAAATTATTTAATTAGGTACCAAATGAAATAAAGAACATAACAAAAACAAGAGAAATGATGAAAACCATAAAAAGACACTTCATCAAAAACATACTATAGTATAGAGGAATTTAAATATGGAAAATATATATAATTTGTGTTCCACGAAAATAATAAATAGGTTAAATAATGCTGCATACCTTTAAATGTAATGAGAATTGAAAAAATGAAAGATGTATAGAGGAATTTAAATATGGAAAATATATATAATTTGTGTTCCATGAAAATAATAAATAGGTTAAATAATGCTGCATACCTTTAAATGTAATGAGAATTGAAAAAATGAAAGATGTTGTGTATCATGTAAATATATAATGTTATACATCCTATGCAATTGAAACATATAGATACAATAAATAAACTCTAATAAATCTAGTAAGAATTTACAAACATTTTTGAAGAACTTGAAATAACTTTGGTTCCTCATAATAAATGTTAAATTTTTCCAAAAGGGATAAAATTCTAAATTAGGAGAAACCTGGCATTTATCAATTTAGCTGTTTGGATTGTGACAATGGTAAAACTAAGTGTCATATGGAATCCACAGTGAAGGAACATTTTAGAAATATTAAGCATAGACAAATGGATAAATCAGATGTGGCACATCATTCTGGCCATTTATTCAGGAAATAAATCCAGAGGTTAAATTACTAAAACAATAAAATGGACCCATAAATTTAATGGTTTGAAAAAATATATTTATTTTGAAAAATGAAGACCATGTTATGAATTTTGAAATATTGCTAATTAAATCTGTTAACAAATTTGTTTTACTTTTAGTGGTTGATAATATGATAAAAATTACATCACCTGGCATCTGTAACGATGGCAACCACGATAAACATCTGATGTTATTGAAGTATAACAAAACTGGTCACTGTATACTCACAACTTTAAGATAAGGAAAGCCTAGTCTCTAGATGTTTATACATATTTATTAACATATGTATATATTTCTATGTACTCAATGCTTTGTTACCTATTTGACCTTCAGTAAAATAAAAACCTAAGAACATCATACACTTTCTATTGGCACTTTTGTGTGGTAATACCTGAATAATAGGTTGCTTAATCACGTATTTTACATGTAGAAATAAATTGACAGAAAGAAAATTCATAACTACAAACCTGTAAACCTTTAATCCCTGCTAGTCTTATTTTATCTCTCAACTCTGGATCATCATGGTTACTATGGCACATTGATGAAAATTTGGAGACAAAGAAATCATATCGCCGATGATATGACGGAGTATCTTCTTCTATGTTTGCAAACCTCACAAACTAAAAAGGAAAGTGCAGCAAAACAAAAAATTTCAGTTATATCCATTCATTGTGTGATTTTCAAATTAATTAATAAGTGAGCACTAATAAATGAAGTAGCTGGCAACCAGTTAATGATGATTGATGATGATTGATGATGATGGATGATGATGAATAGGTAATTGTTAAATACAAAAAGCTTATAAAGATTTATTATGCAACTACAACGTTTAATACATGGAAGCACATGCTCTTCTTTTTTTCCTTATAAACTCTCAGCCTATGCAAGAAAACACAAGATTTTAACAATAACTTTTTTACTATATTTTTGAACACAGGTAAGTTTCCTTCAACATCAAACACTTGGTACAAAGATATTTAGTTTCATCGTACCTTCAATATAAATTATTTGCCAACTCTGCAAAATAGGTTTGGTAAATATATATCCTAAGTTAGTATTAAGTATAGGAGCTGATTTTATTCTTTTTAAGGTTATGAGAAATCACTCCAACTTAGAAATAAAAATCTGATGTGTTGCACTCAACTTTTTCTATTCCTTACTATTCTTACAAACACTTATTCTTCTATCTTCTTCATGTTAGTCAAGATAAACATTTGCAGAAATTATCTTCCTGCTGATTTTCTTATAGATGCAAGAGAAATCTGGAAATACAGTAGGCTTTGAGCAATAGTGAAATCTTAAAGCTTTGAAATACCGATCTCTTTGTATGGCCAAGCATAAAAAAGTGAATAATGACCTTCCATTTGAGAAAACTTTTAAGTACTGCAAAACTCACACAAGTAACAAGGAATATCTCTGAAATGATTCACTCCACAAAAAATGCATAGAGACATAAACTGTGTGTTTTAATGAAATCTACATTTTTTTGTATAGTAAGATCTGGTCTATCTCTTATGGTTTACCAGTTATGCACAAGTCATCAAAAGTAAACATGGCCATGGCCAAAAAATCAAAATATACATTTCATTTTCCATAAAAATATCTTAAACATATGGCATTTTAATCAAAAAAGTTAGAGCCATTTTTGAGAAAATAAAAATTTTTGAAAAGTTTTCCAATGTAAAGGGTACTTTAGGGTGGAGGAATTTTCTTCAAAATCTTTGTGTCGTATTCTTGAAAGATATTAACTTTAAATAGAATAAAACCTGACCAAACCAGACCCCCTATATACCAGAAACCTGGACAACTGGAAAATAAATCTCAGAATGGAGCTATTCCCTATGTTAAATAACACTCTAAACCTGAAAACTGCATAATGCAGAAACAGAATAGTTTTTTCGGAACCATTTGCATAAATAACCTAAGACTGATTTTCATTATACTTAATGCATAGTTATGTGATTTGATAACAAACTTGCTACAACTGAAGACATTCAAAGTGCAGCAGATATTGCTGCTGGAAACAGCAGTTGTGACGTTATGGAAGGAATGAATGACGAAGCCAACAAAAGGGAGTCAAAAATATGCACTTTTAGAGGGCATTATCTATTGTGAGTGACCTTCAGAAATTTGCAGCTTCCAAGAACTTTCCAGAACTCCTGGAGCTGATGAATGATGCAAAGCAGATAGAGCGTTCTCTTGTGAAAAAGTCGCAATAGTGCACTTTGAAGGATATGTGGCGGAAAAGAAACTATTGGAGAAACTGCAATTATGTATGACATTAAGTTGAAAATGCAGCAAAACATACAATTGAACCCATTTTTTATTTACAGAATTTTATTTTAAATTATTCCTTCAGTTTAGTTCTATATAATTATATTTGTTGTACTTTGTTTTACTAAAATATGTACAACCCTTTGTAAGATGGAAACCTGTGAAAACGTAAAAATATTACTGGAACGATCATGTTCCTTTTTAGGCAGGTTTTACTGTATCAACCTTGGTTTTTAACAGACTTTTCGTTTTTGAGTTTCATACTCACTCACACCTACCCACACCCACCTAGTGAAATAATTTTAAGAATAACATTTTTGCTTGTTGAAATGCAGTTAGCAAGGTCGTGCTGCAGGAATTACAAACATCTCATGTCAGTACTTCATTCCAAACATATACAAATGACATCCGTCAGAAGGAACCTAAACTATCATATGGCCAGTGGATCTCCAGCCCTAACGTTTCACAGCTGTGGGGAAGGTTAACATTGCCAATGTATAGTAATGAATTTCAGAAAATGGATTCTCAAAATTACCTCAACAATGAAAGTATATGATTATTATTTATTTATGCCAACAAACTTACTGTTGGTGTTCTCAAACACACAAGCCATGTGTGGGCAAAGTTTGAGAGGTAGTGGTTTACCAGGAGAAATATGAATTAGTTTGAGAATTTAATGCCATTCTGGCAGTTTTGTCACAATGGTTAGAGCAGCCGCCTGGTAAGCGGAAGGTCTGTGGTTCAAATCCCAGTTGTGGCATTGAATTTTTAAGTTCCAGTTCTGCCTCTCAAAGTATATGATATTTATTAAGCTTAAAACATTGAAATATTTTTATGCAATATCTTCGTTACACCACTATTCTGTTCAAATGTTACCTTTACATCTGTTATGGGCAGTAGCAGTGACTTTTCGCAATACTGGAAGTGAGTAATGCACCGGTTGTTAAAACTTTCTGCTAGCACCAATCAGTGGTCTTACTGCTAGGTGTGGCTTCCAAATGTAGCACCATGTTGCCAACTCCATTTTACAAGGACCATGTGGTTTCAATTGCTTTAGGGTTTGTGCAGGTTTTTTTTTCTGGTAGTTAAATGGTATAACAATTGTCTACATATTCTATTATTCTGTGATCATTTATATGCATACTGTCCACGTTATGATGTAGCGATACGATCTGCAGATGTATGAAATGTTTCAAATACCCTGTTTGAAATTCCCGCTAAAGAACTGGCAACACTGTGTCATGAGGCCTTGAGAAATGTCAGAGCCGGAGATCCACTGGCCATACAATATGTGTAGTTACATAGAACAATACAGCACTATGAGCCGAGTTCAGCATAAGATTCTTATGCCAAAAAAGTATGTGTGAGCCCTGGTTGCCAAATGATGCAAATGGGTTAATATGTATTCAAGATGCTCTCGGGCTTCGAGCCAGGTGTAGTGATGAAAAGACATCGACGTTTCGGGAGTGTACATCTCTCCCATCTTCAGGATGAATGACTAGCAAGAGTGAAGGGAGCAGTACTGTCAGCCAGTACATACCGAGTAGAAAACACCCAGTCTAGTGTGGAGGTGGTTCACCGCTCCGTTGGAATCTTTGTTTTCTGAGTCGGTTGATTTCCAATTTTAAGGCTGGTTTCCAAGATGGACTAAACTGCAATCCAGCGTCCCGGTTCAGTGTACTCTTCTCGGAGGAGATGGCCAGAGCCTCCTTAACCCTCTGTTCCCATAAACCGCTAAATTTCGCCACAATGGTCATTTCTTTGAAGTTAGCTCTGTGGTCTTTTTCAAAGCAGTGCTCTGCCAGCCCTGACTTTTCAGGCTGCATTAATCATATGGACCATTCGTGCTCCTTGACTCTGGTGGAAATGGTCCTGCCGGTTTGCCCTATGTACGGCGTCCCGCATTCACAGGGGATATGGTATACCCCTGGTACATTAAGGTGCAGTTTGTCCTTTACCGGCCTCACTAGGTGTTGGATCTTCAAAGGCGGCTTGTGGATGGTTCTGATGTTGTGTTTAGCAAGAATTAATATGTCATATATTTAAGACATTTTCATGTCAAGTGAAATGTATATTTGAATTTTCTGGGAATACACTCTGAAGTCCTCTTCATTCTGGATGACTTTTGAGTTAATTGGTAAACCATATGAGATAGACATAATCTTACTGCACAAAAATAAACTTAGATCTCGCAAAAGCACATAATTTATCTCCTAATTTTATTTATAGAATTAACTATTTCTGAGATATTTCCTGTTATTCTTTTGCATTTTAAAATACTTCAACTTTTCTCAAATGGGAAGTCATCATTTATTTCTTTACCTCTTGTCCATACTAAGAGAAGAGAATTTTGAAGCCATTACATACCAACAGTGATTTCACTGGAAACTTTTCATTTTTCAGTTTGCAACCATTATTCAAAAACAGATTCCTTTTATATATTTTTTATATGCTAGTAACAGTGATGTGAATCTAAATTATAATGAAAACTGAGTTGGATTGAAATACATAACATCACTTACATATAATTAATCTTGACTAATTATTATTTATTTATGCCAACAAACTTACTGTTGGTGTTTTTAAACACACAAGCCGTGTGTGGGCAAAGTTTAAGAGGTAGAACTGGAACTTAAAAATTCAATGCCACAACTGGGATTTGAACCACAGACCTTCAATAGCTCAGTGGTAGAGCTTCCGCCCGGCAAGCGGAAGGTCTGTGGTTCAAATCCCAGTTGTGGCATTGAATTTTTAAGTTCCAGTTCTACCTCTTAATCTTGACTAGTTTCAGGAGTTTAACTCGCTTGTTTATTTGTTGTAAACTTGTAAAACTTAATTTAAAAGGTGAGTTAATTAATAACACTGAACAACACTTACAACATATTTTTCCGGGACGCGTTTCGAAGGTTAACTTTCCTCCATTATCAATCGGACAATAACTGGGTTTCCATGGTGTTTCATGGTGCAGATGGTGATGCTTCTTCTGGTGTTTCTTCTGGTGGCGGTTCAATGAACTTACTGAAAATGTCTCTCTGAGGAATGTTGAAATTAAATTGTTGAAATTAAATACTCGGTTTCTATTTTTTAAAATAAGATTTGTTCCCATGTGGACAGTTCTTGTTTCCCGGTTATGTGTTTGAGAAGTTTCGGTTCTAGCTTTATGTCATGATGTTTTGTTCAAAAGTGAAATGCAACCGCTGATTTTTCTAATTGTTTACTCTTAATGTTTCTAACGTGTTCCTTGGATCTAATTTCTAAATTTCTTTTGGTTTTTCCTATGTATATTTCATTACAATCACTGCATTCAATTTGCTATATGCCAGATTTTTTGAAATATACATAGGAAAAACCAAAAGAAATTTAGAAATTAGATCCAAGGAACACGTTAGAAACATTAAGAGTAACCAATTAGAAAAATCAGCGGTTGCATTTCACTTTTGGACAAAAAATCATGACATAAAGCTAGAACCGAAACTTCTCAAACACATAACCGGAAAACAAGAACTGTCCACATGGGAACAAATCTTTACTTTAAAAAATAGAAACCGAGTATTTAATTTCGACATTCCTCAGAGAGACATTTTCTGTAAGTTCATCGAACCGCCACCAGAAGAAACACCAGAAGAAGCATCACCATCTGCACCATCAAGCACCATGGAAACCCAGTTATTGTCCGGTTGATAATGGAGGAAAGTTAACCTTCGAAACGCGTCCCGGAAAAATATGTTGTAAGTGTTGTTCAGTGTTATTAACTCACCTTTTAAATTAAATTAATTACAACACTGTTTTCAAACTTCTATGAAAGGAAGATTGTAAAACTTTACTTGTGAAACTTACTTGTTTTTGCATGGCAGTGGAGGGGGGGGGGGGGGGCAGTGGGGGAGAGTCCATGAAAAATTAACTAGACTTTGTTGTCGTTTTTGTCACAATGATGTCAAGAGAGGGATTTGTCAATTTATCATTTTGTCACACTATTATGCCAAGTCCAGTATGCCTCTACATGTCAATTCCTGCAGCTGCTCCAAAGGCCAATCTGTGCATGTCTTCAATCAGCTGTTTCTCTGGCACAATGTCTTTGGATAGTACATATGCCACTTACCTCAGCTCAACTTCAGATTAGGTTACTTGCCACTTGCCGGCCAGATTCTAAGTCCGAAGTTACTTACTGCACATGCACTGACAGTAGTTTCAGAATCGCCACTGGGTTTCGCTGCATGAGCTAGCTGTCACTAGCAGACGATTTTCACATCTGCCAACATTGCTTTTTACACTACACTAATTTTCGTTGCCAACACATTAAACACAAATGCACTCGCATCGTTGCCGCCACAGACATACCGCTAGTGCTACTCCGTGTACATTATTATTTTGCTGAATAGGTGACTTAGCACTTGCCGGCCAGATATTGTGTACATTATTTTGCTCACACAGATATATCGCTAGTGCGACTCCATACTATTGTTGTGGAAATTATTGTGTACATTACCGTTATTGCCTTGTTACTGGGTCCATGAAATGCTGGCTCGTTCTTTTTTTATTTATTTTATTTTATATTATATTATTTTATTATATTACTATTTATTATTATTATTATTATTATTATTATTATTATTATTATTATTATTATTATTATTATTATTATTATTATTATTATTATTACATTTATATTATATATATATTATTTATATATAATATTATATTTATTATACTTATATAACACATCCTCCTCAGGGGGTGTAGCACGGCATCACATTCCCTGCAAAGCATTCGAGTTCTCAGCAGGCCCTCGTCGTAAAGAAATTGCATGCATTCCTCCTCATTATAGCACAGAGGCGCTAAATCTACTATGCTAATGAAGCGATCCATTGCATTCTCACAACTTGCTTCTAAGAAGGTCACCAGCATACTGCCGGGTCCCGCTAAAACATTCAAACTTACTATTGGCAACAAACTCCTGGGGAAATTGTGCTGTTGGCAGCGCTGAATTAACACAGCAACTTCGGCAACTTTCATGACCATTCGTACACACTGCCGAGTTGAACTTAGCCGAAATTCTGACCAAGTGCTCGCGTCACCTAAACTAAAGAATATCCCTTACCTCTCTTCCTTAACTTTCCCTCCTTGCTGTCCTTACTTTGTATACTTTCTCTAGGCCTCTCCAATATCTCACATGTTGTTGCTCTGCTATGGACACATGTCTCATGTTTAACTGATGCATATCCTGTTTCCTTCCATTAATCCACAAATATAATCCTCAGACAGTGTTTTCTACTTTGGCCCTTGTATTCTTCATCTCTCACATTAATATGCTTCTTGTTTCTTTCTTTCTGTAATCTTATCCTACAAAATTCTTGCCTCTTTTAACGTAGTATTTGAGAGAATTATCCATTTTATTTTCATGGTGGCAAGTTTGACCATAATGGAGTTGGGTTCAGAAATTTTCTATCAACTCTTAAGATGTCAATTATTTCACAGCCATTAAGTTTTTAACCCAATTAGTCCTGAAAGATCTCTTTAGTTTGGTCCCCCGCTTCCCCTCTTTCTTCCTGTCTCTCTCTTCACTCAATTCCAAAAATTATCATGTTCATTTTTCTTCTCCTGTTGTCCGCTTTTTCCAATTATGTAATTCTCCACTTACATTCTACTACTCTGTTGATTCCACCTTCATATTTGCCCTACGTTACCTTCAGTTCTTCAAATTTTCCGTTTATTTTCTTAATGATTCTTTTTCACTCCTTTTAAATTTGTCATGTCTTCTGTATTGCATTTTAACACTCCTAAAACTTGGACAATCTCCATTCCCTAGTTTACCTTCACCACACCTATAACTAGCACCACCAATAACATGAATACAAATCACCTCAGTGTAGACAGTCTTTCAAATCTCCACCTCTCAGAATGAATTTAGAGCCATTAATAGCCCAGATCTAACTCTATGCAATTCAAGCTGAATTCCCAGTATTTGACTTAAGATGAGCATGCATATACACACATACTGTTTCCGACCAACTTCTATCAGCAACTGTTCTTAAAGTAAGGTTGAGGATTATTGGATTGGGTTTGATAAAAGAGCAAAATTCCCAATTTTTGTATGTACGAGTAATCAATAAAACTTGGCAGTGCTGTGGACAAGCAGTTAAAGCATTTACTTACCACTTAGGCAGTCTGGGTTCGATCCCAGAGACCCACATGTGGTATTTGTGGTGGATGAAGCAGCATCAGGGCAGGTTTTCTCCAGTTTACCCTGCCACTCATTACCAATTGCTCCATTATCGCCTTTCCAATCATTGATTTTGTCTACATTTTACGAGGTGGTGCCAAAAAAAACAGGAATTGTTTTTTTGCATTTTAAAGCGCCCGCACATGAGATGGGTGTTGGTAGTACTGGAGAGGTCTGACCTTGAGTGATGAAATGGCATACATGTCATTGGCCTGGGGGTGCTCAGTTGGAGGGTAGCAGGAGAAGTGTGAGGCCGTGTTTACTGTACCCAACATGCAGCAGGACGCATCAATTAGATTTTGCATTCTTCTTGTCAAAATTGCATTAGAAACATTGGAAATGTTGCAGCAAGCCTACAATGAGCAAGCAATGGGGAAAACTCAATGCTCCACGTCCCAGAAGACTGTCAACTTTGAAAACAGACATCAACGTCAACACAATTGATGTCATGTTGGGATCATGTGGTGGACAAGCAACGTACTGTTACTGTGAATTACTATTGTGAAGTACTTAAGGGGCCATTAAGGAGGAAACTTGCAACAAAACCACCAAATCTTACTCAAACGGGATGGATCCTTCATCAGGATATTGTCCCCACTCATCGTGCCATCAAGACTCAGGAAACAATCACTGAATTAGGCATTGAGGTGATGCCACATCCATCTTATTCAGTAGACCTAGCCCCTTGTGACTTCCACCTATTTCCTGCAGTAAAAAAAAGAGCTTCAGGGTCATCATTTTCAGAGTGAACGAGAGCTAAACAATAAAATTTCAGGTGTACTCAACAGACTATGAAAAAGGGGCTTCAGGGAGTATTTTCAACATTGGACTGAACTCTGGAATCATTGTATTGTGTCCGAGGGAGAGTACTTTGAAGGTGTGTAATGGAATTTGAATAAAGGTGAGCAGCAACAATTCCGGTTATTTTTTGACACTCCCTTGTATATCATTCTCTTCCTCATTCTTATACACCTGGTGCTTGACAGACCACCTGCTTCCAGGTCTTCACTCTGTCTGGCCAAACGTTCCTCTGCTCCCAGACAGGCGTCTGACCCTAGATACTGGCTTGTAAGTCCTAGAGGGTGTAAGTGCTACACAAGAGGAGGGTAATCAGTATAGCAGCGACATCGGGGCCGGAACGTGCGGATATCGTATAGAATAGGAAGGGTCAGGTTGTAGCAATAAGGGATGGCGGACACTGACGCGGCATGGTAGTGTCCAAATGACTATACAGGGAGAATTACGCATGTCTTATGCATATGCACTTTATTTCTGCAGTACTGTTTATAGCATTTGTGCTAACTTATATAACTGAAACGTCTTTATTAAATAGTTAACGCAAACGTTAATTCACAATTTGCATATTGGTTAATTGCTATGTCTATTTGTTGCAATGAATTACAACCCACATCTTCAGGTTTTCGAACGAAAATGACTGTCTCCTATCCGACAACACTGACTTATAGGCAGAAAAGCTGCGTTCCACATCTGCTGAAACCACAGGTGCATATGTAAAATATGCTACACATTTTCTGTCTATATCTGGGCATTTTGAAGCACTGCTTTCATCTTTAATTACGTTGGCAATTTTACGCAGTTTATGGTATCCTATGTTTTTCTGTAAAAGAGTTTGCAGTTTCGCAGCTATTCTTTTCCCCGCGCTATCCTTCATAGAGTTCAGCTTGTCGGTAACTTCTTTCATGACGGTTATTTGTTTTACCAGTTCTTCTCCAGACCTTTCTAAAGATTGAATTGCAGAGGTAAGAAATCCAAAATTTGTGGTAATGTATGTCAACTGACGTTTAATATCAGGGTCACGTAAAAGGATTTGAGCTGTTTTTATTGCGGTTGCAGCGTTAATGTCAAACTCCTGCACTATGTGTTTAACGGCATCGAAATTCGTAGAATAGTACTCGCATGCTTCCAGCCATGTTCCCCATCATGTTAGAACTGGTGCGGGAGGAAGAGCAACTCCTGGATAAAGATCTCGAAATATTGCCACACATGAAGGCGATTTTACAAATACCTTCTTGACAGTCCCTATAAGCTTATCAGCAGCAGGAAATTGAGATCGTACCTCTTCTGCTAGTCTGTGGCAGGCGTGAGCAAGGCACGTGACATGTATTATGTTTTTGTAAGTGACTTGCAAATGGGTTCCTGCCTTTACCATATAGGTAGCTGCATCGGTAACAAATAGTCGTACTCTATCGTGTTGCACACCTGATGGCCATAGTATTTTCACGGCATTGTCAAACACTGCACTTACGGTAGAATAATTTGCAACACTGACTACGTCACTTGTTAGAAGATACGGTCCAATGGGGCCTTCTGCGTCCAGTGCTCCAAGAACTACATTGACCACAAATCGCCCAATGGCATCCGTTGTTTCATCCACTGAAACCCATATGTTGTGGTTATTTAGGTTCATTCGTATACAATCAATGCACTTATCATAACATTTTCGTACATAGTACTTACGTAAGGTCGTAGGATGCGGAATTGGTTTGCCAGTGTACTTTTCTAAAAACGCACGCAACTCCGGATCCTGTAGTTTATGTAGAGGAATATCGGCAGAAATAAATGCCGCGCATAGCTCTTCATTAAATGTTTTATTTGATGGAAGTACGTCTTGTTGTAGCGATGGATCCTCACATTTTGCAACACAAAGCTTATGTGTTGCTGTACTGACATGTCGTAGCACATTACTCGGTTTACTATGAGTAATTGTTTTATTGCAAGGTTTACAATAAAGTTTTTCTTGAACAACAGAGAAAACATGTTCCCCATACTCAACTATATACTTTTGTAAACCTGTGGACGTTCGTAACTTTTCCTTTGGCATTGTGTCTGCGTGAACTCTGTGTGGCGAATACTGTGACTCAACGTACTGTGTACTCAACCCTCTCCTTGAAACCGATGCACTACCGGGCGCCTCTCAACAAACGCAACCGCTCCAACGTCGCTGCCCTAGTAATCAGGTAAAGAAAGAACAATCAAACTCTTGTCCATACTGGAAAATTGAATTTTTCTAGTGTCACAACTACCAGATTAGTCATGAGTAGTCAGAGGCTTTCATGGCCAGAGTTAGAATTAAGGCTATATATAAATATGGCACCTCCAGTCATAAACGATTCAGTTGTAACTGAACTTTCACCGAGAAGACTCAGACTACACCACCGCAGGTGTGGACAAAACGTCTGGACCTCAAAACTCCAGCAGACCATGGCTTTTAAGCCCAGAAGAAATCTTCAGCCTTAATACTGGATTAGTGTTCAAATAAAATATGTCCACAATTCATATTGCTTGTATTCCCTATAATATAGGCCTAACGTTTAATAAAAACGGAAGTCACAGTCTATGACCTTTACAAAACGTAGGTAGAAACTTTGTTTTAAAACCATTTTCTTTTTTCCATATCTATGTTACCATGGAATAGCCCAATTCTTGGTAAATTTCGAAAATAATTGTTTAATACAAATTATTCTCAAATAATTGTAACCTATCCTAAATACCTCTTTTTCCATCAAAGATCCCCATGGTGTGGTTGCACTTCACATATTACAAAAGCAAATGTCAATACAGTTGAATTATTACTTACAGACTGTGTAGCAAGGATCTGCAGTTGAGGATCTGTAGATTCCAAAAGCTTCTGAATCATTTTGAGAAAACTTTCAACAAAAAGATTTAAGGTCTGGGCATGACATGCCACCAACAACTGATCCATTGCTTCCATTGCAATAACAACAAATCTACAATAAGAAAACAAACAAATGTGCAGTTATAAATCTCAACAATATTTCACGTGTAAGATACAATAGGCTCACTGCTCCATGTTTTGTATTATTACTCTATAAAAACTAAGTTATAGTATTTTAAATGAGCAAACTGAAATACAAAATGACAAAGGTTTAGATCACTTTTTCTTCTTTCTTTCTTTTTTTTAAAAAAAATGGATAATACGCACAAACTGATACCTTAAAGCAATGCATTAGACAAGCAGTGCACATCAAAGCTGTGGTTAATTTATATAAACAAAAACCCTTACATAGGTTAACCCTAAATCATGGAAATTATCATTCTCCTGTGAAGGCGGTGACGTCGCCGAGGGGCTAGCATGTTCGCCTACCACCTAGGTAGCCCAGGTTCAATCCCAGGGTGCATGTGGTATTCATGCTGGACGAAGCGGCATCAGGGCGGGATTTCTCTGGGTTCCCCGGTTTCCCCTGCCATTCGTTCCACCAATTGCTCCATTATCACCTTTCCAATCATCAATTTCACCTGCATTTCATCTTATCCTCTTCCTCACTACCATATCTGGTGCTTGGCTGACCACCTGCTTCCAGGTCTTCACTGAACGATCCATAGGTTCCTGTGCTCCCTGACAGGCGTCCGACCCTAGGCACTGGTTTGTAAGTCCTACATAAGGGGAGGGTAATCAAGAAAAGAAGTCTCCTGTGAAGTATGATCTCAAATCTGGCATAAGTTTACCAGAATACTTGAATCAGGTGAGGTTTACTGCACATACAGGCATAGATTTAGGTTTAAGAGCGCTTAATTACTTGGCTATCAGCATCCTTAGAAAATGAATAATGCCAAAAGTCAGAGATAAATTTCAATATAAAATATAGATATTAGTAAAAAAGCAAATACAGTTGAACCTGATTTATGTGTATATCACGGGGGAGAGGGAAGTTTACTTATAACTCAGAACTACTTACAAATGAGATTTTGATAATGCATCATATTTTAAAAAAAAAACCAATACAGTGGGTCTACATGCATAAAATTTTATAAACATATGTATTAAGAAAACATTATTTTGAACTTTATCTCACTTTAAAGAAATCAGTTAATTTGGCTTTATCTCACTTTAAAGAAATCAGTTAATTTGGCTTGCTTCACTTTTGTATTAAGCGCACACACCTCGTTTTTTTTTATGATGACTGTATATAGCATGGTATAAGCAATTCCTAAGTCTGAAGCAATTCTGGTTTCAGTTTTGTGTGTGCTAAGTTCCACCTCTTATAAATTTTACTTTCTGATCTACTGTATAACATTTCCTTTTTCAGTTCTCTGTGGCTGACTAAAAGCACATGAGAAATGAAAGAAAAAACTACCGCTAAACAGTAAACACCAGATACAGACCATTATTACTTTATTTCCCATCTGTTGCCAACATTATTGGGCCATTTACCAGCAAATGTATTTCTTTTGTTTCCACGGCCGAAAGCCATCCACTCAGCTTGCATCTTTGCCAACAAAGATAAGGAAAACGTGCCTCAAGTTTCTCTTAAAATACTGTATGCTCATAATAATTACTCAGTTGTATTTCACTGAAATTTAATATGTATAACAGTGAATTACATATAAATGCATTACATATAAATAAGGTTCAATTAACATGTTTCTAAATTACGTTTTGCCGGGACCTATAAAAACTCGTGTATAAGTATAAATTACTTAGAATTGGGTTACGTATAAAGCAGATTCAACTGTATATATAAATATACAAAACAAAGATGCAAAAGCCAGAATAAAAATAAGATGCAAAAGCCAGAATAAAACAAAGTTATAAAATGGTCGAAAAAATCAGAAATGATATCAAAATCCTACATCATTATGCTTATGTTTACCATTGCTAAAAACTTCAAAGCTCTTTCGACCAACCGTTTTACATTCACCAAGACCTCTGCAAGACTGACATGCAGTTGTTTGGGAAACACACACTGGCAGTGCAAAAGGTTGTCGCACAGCAAAGAGGAGGAAGGTTCATTTAAAAAGGTAACTATGCATAACATTGCAGTGGCCAAGGCCTAACTGAGCCAAAAATCATCTCCTCACAAAGAGATATGTGAGAGGAGATTACGCAGTTTATCGGAAGTTCTTTCACCTCTCTAAGCTTGTTACTACAGAGAGCTGACCACTTCCAGCCTGAAGTCTTCCAAATACAAGAGATGGTAATGCTGGGTTCTGTGGTTGCAGCCTTTGCTGCCAAATCTGCCATTTCATTCCCTGGCAAACCTTCGTGACCAGGAATCCATGCACACACCACATTCATGTCAGAAGCTTGTAAAACATGGAGGGCATCCTGATACATTGTACAACAGGATGGTAGCTGTACAGCTCACGAAGGTTCTGAAGTGCACTAAGAGAATCACGCAAAAGTGGACAGTCACCCAATTCATGACGGCACACATATAAAATGGCTCGGTTTACTGGATATAGCTCTGCAGTATAAATAGAAGTGCTATTATGAAAACAATGTATGTGGTTCAGTACCATAAACAAAAGCACATCCAACACTACTGGTGCTCTTAGATCCATCGGTGTAGATCAAATGTTGATCTGTGTAGTCTGACAAAAATTCTAAGAAACAAGTGTGGATACTAGAAACAGGTATCATGAACTTCAGGTATGTGGTCACCCCAAGATCTTCATGAGACGTACCACACAAACAAGGAGGGTAGAGCCTTTCCCCCTTGGGAAACACGTCAAGTCATTTCCACAGCAAGCTTCTTAAGAGGCTCCTGGAAATGAAAACCCACTAGCTTAGGACTAAATGGACAAATAGGTATCTCACCATGACAGCTCAAGTGGTAAGAGCATTGGCACTGAGAGATCCATGATCCTAGTCGGGCAATAGCATTCGATTTTTATGTTTGATTCACCTTTCCAATTTACTGTCTCCACACACACAATGGAGAGAATAATTATAAATTTTACTATTACTATTAAGAGAAGTCAAAAAGTGTTAGTAGTGTGATATTATTGTTATTGTTGTTATTATTATTGTTGTTATTGTTCTTGTTATTCTTGCTCTTCATCTTCTTGTTCTTCTGTTGCTGTTGCCGTTATTCTTCTTATTACTATTATTGCTGTTATAGTCGTCGTCATCGTCATCATTATCATATTGGTAGTCATGGAATAAAGTACAAATTAATGCAGCAGCTTACCATTGTGTATGCAGGATATTTGCTGCCAGAAGTGGGGTGTCAGTAGTACTCATGTAGATAAAATGAATACTGCATATTGAAAAGGCAAAATCACAGTGTTGAATATATTTTAAGTCATGTGTATGCTCACAATACACCAGCGAAGAATTTTCTTAAACTCATGGTATCATGCAAAAGCAGCACATAACTCTTTTATTGCTTCTTGAATTCTGCAATTGCTTGGAACACTAATTAATTGGTTTTCCTTATATACTTGACACCTGGTATAAATGCATCCATCATGTTTATTCTTTTGAAAAAACCTAATGAGAACATTGAAGAAGTCGGGAAGAAAAACCTTTGATATGTGGTTTTGTCATATTCCTCTACAGTGAATGACATAAAATAAATACCAAGAACCACTTTGCATTTGCCACTGTATCCAGCAAATGAGCAGATTAACTATGAGGTCTCAGTCACAATTACTGAGAATGGTAACCAGAAAAACAACAAAGTTAAAATCATGTATTATAATTCACATTGACAGGAAGCTTTCCCAGGTCCCTGGAACAAGAAAGAAGACTTGTTTTAAGTTTTAACTTTCTTGTTCTCATTCCCGGAAATAATATATTGGTTCTACATTGCAGAAATTATTCAAGGTGACTGTAACACGAAACAGCTGCTAGAGTTTTCTCTAGTCGCAAGGTGGGAAAATGAAACTGAAATTCCAAAAAACATGCATACTGATGACAGATACCTCAGATGCATGGAGCATTGGTTCTTCTAGTCATCTGCAGTTTGCTTAAATGCTACTCAAAACTAGCTATTACAACAAAAACAATAGCAAACACTAAAAAGAACAGCTAAAACTGACATATGTTATTAATAAAGGAATGAAGCTTGGTACCACTAAAGCAGCCTGTCCAACCCATGGCAAGCAGCTTATAGTTTTGCAGCCAGTGGATACTTCTTGCAGTGGTTTCATTGTGACATGCAAAATACTACCTGATGGCTTACAATCAGCTTATACTGCTTTGATTAAAACATTTACCTATGCATTACACATAGGCTTAATAATTTATTAAATAACTATTCCTCAACCACTGGGACTTTCACAGAACAAATTCCTGTAATCATAATCGCCCACAAAGTGCACTCTAGAAACTAATACAAAATGCTGCACTTTTTTAGTGTAATTGGTATAACAACATGACTTGTACTTATACCGTATATTTGCACTGCATTTACATTCATCTTTTCATTATGCTTGGCTTTGTAAATTACACATCTTTAAGTGTCCACAGTGCTAAGTATAGGTATGCTTTATAAGATTAAGCTCTCCTGCATCCGTGCTCAACTTTTAGATATTACAATAGAGATTTCGGTTTTACTAGCACCTATTGTTCACAAATCTCATGTTGTCAAAAGATTGCATTTAAACTTTACCACTAGCTCTATTCTACACACTCTTTAACATTTGAATTAAAAGTTGTTATAGATTTATTATATTCCATGGTTACTAACTGGCAAGATATATCATTAAAAATTTGTAACTTTCCTACATTAGTACTACATCTGCAATATCTGTTTGATACAAAAGTGTTTTTTACCCATTTCGTCGCCTGTATATGTCTCTGCTTGCTCTCTGGAATAAATATTCCCCAATTCGGTCCAATTTCTCTGGTGATGAAAGAGAATAAAACGTGAGTTTCTCCATATTGTTCTTAACCAAGCCATCCTGAAAGCAAGTATTGCTGTATTAGATGCATTTAGTGTGTCATACAAGAAAGCATTACACAACAGCTGAATTGTCCTTTCTCACTGAGCACTTACAAATGCTTTTAGCAACAAAGGCAGTGTGCTTCCTTTGAAAAACTTTGCAAGAGTACGAACAGCAATCAGCTTTGTGTAAAAATTAAAAATGTACATGGCTCTATATCTGAATTCAAACTTTGACATAGAAGCAATATTTAAATGTAACACACGAGCCACTTGCATAATTATACCACTTGCAAAGTTATTCAATAAGAACTATCCTGCATTCTTCCAAATGTTCTATACACAGCACCTTCATACACAGCATTCTAATGCTAACATGAAGATTATAAAGCTTTTAAATTTTAACTCTTAATGAAAATTACGCTTTTAACATGTTACTTTTCGACGAACCTGTGGGTTTACTGGAAAGATGTTATCCACTAATCTTTTATACCGGGGACGAAGAGCTGAGCAGCAACCACAACAACCTGCAGAATAAATAGAAACGTTTTGAAGTAAAATATCCACACCACGAAAAAACACGTAGATTTAACATTCTAACATGATCATTTTTGGGTTAACTAAAGCAGACATGCTTCTTAACACATAAATGAGACTCTAAGCACAGTTACGTTAACTTCCATTCTGTACATAAAAAATTATTCTTACTTGTACACATTTTGAAGTAATGTATACACTTTTAGTGAAGGTTAAGAATTAGAGGCACACTTATATGCACCACATTTCGCAAGAATTGAGTGTTAGTGCTTTAAATTCATAATTCTATGAAACTTCACCAACACAGCACCGCAGTATATTGCTTATGCAAAGTACGAGTTCCCTACATATTTTTTATATCTCAAGGAGTATCCCATTACGTCACTTTCACTGTCATAACTTTCAATCCACATGGCGGCGTGGCACATGTCAGGGAGGCCAACCTATTTATTTAATATAATGCGAATCCGGATAATCAAAATATCATTGGTATAAAAGAGTTTATGTCATATTCTTTGCTTTATGAACACATTTCTATTCTCACTGACATGCAACTATTTAAAATGAAACTGCAAAATTACTTACATCCAGGATCTGTACATTTCTGAATCACAGAATCCACAACATCAGGCAGTTCAGAATCAAAACAACACTTCGCTAAATTAAAGGCCATTTTAACTGTATCACTTCGTTTTTAGCTTATATCTGTAACTTTAGCTGTGATTGCCACTCCAGGAAGGTATAAATAGATTAAGAACATTTCCAAGTTGATACTACACATTTCAAAATAAAACATAACACAACCCAGAGAAGTGAGTATATGTTAAAGGAGGGTTTAATATCACGTTTAAGGTTTTGCTATCACATCGCGACAATGTTAGGGAAGAGCAGAATGTTGCACTGCAGGTGTCAGAATGGCTACTCCTTGAAGCTTGCCTGATGCCACCCGCTACACAGCTGAGGCTTCCCTCGTCTCTCGCCCCGCCAACAATTGAATCTGTGTACTAGCACGCTAAAAACATCTGCTGCTTGGTTTGGAGCAAATTGACTTTGTCTATCAAAGTAGAATACGATTGAGTTAATATATTAGCTGAACCCATACTATCTTGTATAACTGTCTAAAATACAACCCAACTACGAAGAATCTCAACAGTTCCAGCTATGACCTATGTATTCCTAAACTATCTGTATTTTACGTGTGCTCATGCCTAGAAGCTGAAAATCGATCTGCTGAAGAGCGGTGGTGCTATACGGAAAAATCTCTGGCTACTGTTTGGAATTTCGTTCAATGTGGGGGAAAAGTATAAAATTGCATTCCTTCATTGTCGTACAAGTACAAGTATTAGTTTGAAATGTCTGTATTGCTTATTGAATAAGAACTTCACCACCCAAAATAATCAGCAAGATGCTAAAAGATAACTGCTGGCGTAGAGCATAGGTTTTTAACACTGTAGGAATTGAATGTATAGGGAATACTAATTTAAAACAGCTGGCTTCAGCTGTGATTTTTATTATTTTTGTCCTTATTTTGTTTCCTTTCTTTTTAATTCTAAGATGCTAATTATACAATAAAACATTGCAGTTCCTTCAGAGCTTTAAACTATTTTCATGTTAAAAGGTTTATCCACTTTACCTGTATTTCCGAAGTACATACATTCAACAGATAAACCTGTTATTCACTGACTTTTATTTTAATTCCTTTACACATGATTTTATTTACTTATTTATGAGAACAGGCTGCGCCGTGGCCGAGCGATTAGACCGTTCGCCTACCACTTAGGCGGTCCAGGTTCGATCCCAGCGACCCGCATGTGGTAATCGTAGTGGACAAAGCGGCGTTTGGGCGAGTTTTCTCCGTTTTCTGGTTTCCCCGCAACTCATTCCACCAGCTGCTCCATCATCACCTTTTCATTCATAATTTCGCCTGCATTTCATATCTTCCTCTTCCTGTCATACCTGGTGTTTGGCTGACCACCCACTTCCAGGTCCTCACTCTGTCCTGTCCATTGGTTCCTCTGCTCCCCGACAGGCGTCTGACCCTAGAAACAGGCTTGTAAGTCTAGGGGGTGTAAGTCCCGGCGTCGGTAAATTGCCTCCCCAGATGTAATGTAAATTGCCTCCTGTTTACTTGAGCTCTATAGCGTAAATTGCCTCCCCCATTCATCTGGGTATCTTTCATTCACTTCCAATCCGCCACTGTTAACTGAAATGTTTCGAGCCAGACATGAATATCCCACAAAATTGAAAATACAGTTTTTTCCGTTTTAATGGCTTCTTAAACAAGTAGTTATTGGTTAGTAATCATAAGCCACAATTTTCCTTCCTATTTGCAAACTTAGGACTGTCAGTAATATAAGATGCAAATTACTGGTATGGTTAAAATGTGGTGAAAAACATAAAACTTAAAGTGTTGTTAAAACATGCGTCATTCTTTAAACTGGTAGAAATTTAAAAGAAACAGACCTTAAAAGCTGAAGTCTAGTAATAATTCCTTGTTCAAATGCTAATATTTTATTTTTTAAAAATATTTCTTTCGTAAGAGCATGTTTATTTCCTTTGCCTACAGTTCGGAGCAGTACATAAGTGTCGCTTTGTATTTCCTTCAGTACTTTAGTCATTGGATGACTGGCGTTGAAAAAACTCTAATTTTTCTGTGGTGCGTCTAATTGACGATAGATCAGCCCCATTATAGGAGGGAAGTTTGGCATCTTCTGATATGTAGTTATCCAGAATGTAGTCGGTGAATTCTTTTATTCTTTCGTCTTCTGGTTGAAATGCCATTATATCTACGAAGCATTCACCAACATCTTCAGGTTGTAGGAAAGAAAATCCATATGACTTCTTTCTCCTTCTTTATACATAGTCCCAAAGCTTGAATTTTCCTGTACCAACTCTGACCTAGATGAAATCTACATCCTTTAATGTCTATCTCGGGCAACACTGTTTTCACGGCTTTGTGAAAATCTATCATGTCATTTTCCATGAAGTAATCCCAACCGAAATCCATTCAGTGGTGGATTTACAAATTTGGAATACTCAGCGACATGGAGGCAATTTATGTACATCATCTCAGGTATTTGGGAGGCAATTTACGTACTTGTGAAAAGACAAACAGCGCCCTGGGAGGCAATTTACATCATCCCGTAAGTCCTACCTAAGGGGAGAGTAATCAGTTAAAAATGGAGATTTATGAGAACAGATTTCAATCTGTTATGCAGTCATTTCATAAGCGGACACTAATTAACAAAAAAGTAAACATATTTTATCAAGGTGTATAAAGAGAATCGACCTATTTATGTAATCTTATTCATGCACTTTGCAAGTGTCCAATTCGTTATCAGCAGTGATATGCTATTGAGAATTGAGAATTTGATATAAGGATGTGCAAGAGCGATTTTTGTAGGTAATTGAGTCACAATAATTGAGGTTGTGTGTGTGTGTGTGTGTGTGTGTGTGTGTGTGTGTGTGTGTGTGTGTGTGTGTGTGTGTGTGTGTGTGTGTGTGTGTGTGTGTGTGTGTGTGTGTGTGTGTGTCGAGTGTGTTAACGTCCTTCAACGTTATGTCATATCGGACGGTAAATGACCGAAATGGGTGAAATTATGCTCAAATGAGCCCAGGCCCATTGAGCACAATAATTGAACATAGTATGATTATATTTATTTATAACATATGTTTCTTAAGTTGTCTGTGTTTCGTATTTTTTCTAGGTGCATATTATATTGTGAAACATTTCTGTGCTAGCAGAACCCGTGATTCCACTCTGGTTCCTTATATAGGTGTATTATGTAAAAATGTATCTTGTTTAACAACGCTGGCAACTGCCAGGATCATATCAGCGTTGCTAGTGTGCCAGAATTTCGTCCCACAAGAGTTCTTTCACACTTAAAAACCATCGGTCTGGGCCGGATTTGTGTATGTGTGTAATGAAAATTAAAATCTCAACAAAATATACAATACACAAACTGCATTTTATACTGGTTGTGCTGCCAGAGCTGTCGTTTGCCCCGAGATAACCAAAAAGGGCCAATAAAAGATGCAAAAATATTGCCGCGCCGGCCGTCAGCCCGGACGCGGCTGGTAAGAAATACCGGTCGGGGCCTGATCTCCGCCGGAGGAGTCTACCTGCCCGAAAGACCCAGCTGCCAGCGGGACAATAGAGCCTCCGGAAATAAACTGTTCTCTCACAGCCTCTCCCGATCATTCTACTTCCAGAACATTTCCTTTGCCTAAAGAACTATATGAGGGAGCCGCTCGTGCCCGATAAACAAACATTTACCGAAGAAGAGTAGGGAAGTGAAAGAGTAGAAGTTGTTCCAGTCGTGCTGGTGGTGAAGTATTGAAGTGAGGAAAGAGGTATACGAAGCGTTCAGTGAATCGTGCCTAGTAGCAGTTCAGTGCAAGTGTAATCTGATAGTTCTTATTTGTGATTCGATTCGACAGTTATTCTGTTGCTGTGAGTTTGTACAAAAGTGATCTAAGTGTAACGTGAGCACTACGCTGAGTAGTAACTGGTGCTTTCCTCATTTGTTACAACATAATGCGTGTACACACCAATAATTGTACAGCCGGCTTCAAATGTTTTCCGATGGACGAGAGGGTTAGGGGAAAGAAGCGCAAAACTTCCTTAAGAATTACTTGCTTCTGGTCCGCCCGGCTCAAAGATGGCTTCACCAGAGGTACTTAATTCTGTGTGTGTTTCTCTTATGTGTGGTCAGCGGGGAGCCAGCAAGAAGCTAAATAATCAATTTTATTCTATCAAAAAAAAAAAAAAAAAAAAAAAAAAATAATAATAATAATAATAATAATAATAATAATAATAATAAAATAAATAAAAATAAATAAAATAAAATAAATAAATAAAAACTCACTACATTCTTTTCTGTACGTATTTAAACAAGTAATATTGCTTTTTTTTGTGGTAGCACTAACAGCATTTAAAAATATGTTTAAATAATTCCTTAAACAAAGATAAAGCGTATAATGTATTCCTCGTTTATTGTTAACTATAATTATATAATATTAATAATAATGAATGATAAAATAATAATAATAATAATAATAATAATAATAATAATAATAATAATAATAATAATAATAAAAATAAAAATAAAAATAATAATAATTAATAATAATAATAATAATAATAATAATAATAATAATAATAATAATAATAATAATAATAATAATAATAATAATAATAATAATAATAATAATAATAATAATAATAATAATAATAATAATAATAATAATAATAATAACTAACAATAATAATAATAATAATAATAATAATAATAATAATACTAGCACTAACAGTAACACTAACACTAACCTTAACACTAACACTAACAATAACAATAACAATAACAATAATAATAATAATAATAATAATAATAATAATAATAATAATAATAATAATAATAATAATAATAATAATAATAATACTAGCACTAACAGTAACACTAACACTAACCTTAACACTAACACTAACAATAACAATAACAATAACAATAATAATAATAATAATAAAAATAATAATAATAATAATAATAATAATAATAATAATAATAATAATAATAATAATAATAATAATAAAAATAAAAATAATAATAATAACACTAACACTAACAACAACAACAATAATAATAATAATAATAATAATAATAATAATAATAATAATAATAATAATAATAATAATAATAATAATAACACTAACAATAACTAACAATAATAATAATAATAATAATAATAATAATAATAATAATAATAATAATAATAATAATAATAATAATAATAATAATAATAATAATAATAATAATAATAATAATAATAATAATAATAATAATAATAACACTAACACTAACACTAACACTAACAATAATAATAATAACAATAATAATAATAACAACAACAATAGATAAACCAGTTCAAATTTAAAGGGCGAGAGGCAAGAAAGTTGAGGATGAGAAGCAACGTCGGATGCCTCAGTTTTTTGAAACATGCTCTTTTGCAATTTGCAGTAGTTCTGTTACTTGTGTTACGCTAAACTTTCATTTTCCTTTAAAGTTCTGTTTTCCTGCTATTTCCGACAAACAGCCGTTCAATGTTTTACACTTCAGTGTGAAATTTCAGGTCAAATACACGATTTCATGCTCGCTGAAGAAAACCAACTTGCAAATTTTACAGCGTGCATGTGTGTGTCTTCATTAATAGCTTTAAAAAAACGTGGTATATTAAAATTATTCAAACATTTTAAATTTAATTTCATTACAGAGTGATATGACGCCTCTAATGCCTAATATATTTAGTTGCCATCCTCTCTGCGAGTTGGTTCTGGACTCATAACGTTAATGTTGTTTTCTTTACATTGAGATTACTTTCTTACGAACAAGTGTAAGAGAAATGTTGGAATTATATTCTCTTTGGACTTACGAACACATGACGCCCCTAACCCTTATAGACAGGTATGAGCTGGCAAGTCGACCTTTGAGACCACCTGGTATGACTAATAGATAAGCGGCAAGGCGCTTGGGAGTCGCCAAACTTTTGACGCTAACGCTGCACCTATAACTTCTTAAATGTTCATCCTATCGAAATTGTAAATAAAAACAACCGTATAATAAGTTTGCTTAAAAACTTTCATTATGCATTATTAAGAAAAATTCAACGTGCAGTATATTTCGATTCTTTTTATTCGTGTCCCATTATGAACTCCCTTTGGCGAAGATAATTAGTTAATGTTAAGCAAGATATAGGGGACGCCATATACCTATCACGTTTCATTGCTATCGACTAAGCTCATCTTGAATGAAAAACTAACACACGTGTAAAGTCAAAACTTTAAAAATGCAATTTTTGTACCCGGCTCCATTATACACGTTAACACTGCGTATTTCTCCAAATTTACCAGGAAAATTTCAAGTAAAATAGGTATACTGTTGGTAATGTGAAGCATGCAAGGAAGCCAAATATGATAACGATTTATGAAGTAACATAATGTGAATATTTACTGTGAGCTTATAGAATTTACACATTGTGCAGTTCAGTTCTGAACACTCCAGCGCGTTTATTACTCAGCTTATTTGCAGAAGTTTTTGTTTTTTTGGCATACCCTCTAAAGAACTGAATAACGTCATCAAAAGTGCGTGGTATTCTTGCAAAAACCTTAATGACTATGATAAGGCTCGGAAGGCCCACAAACGGAGTGCCCCACGGGAGGGAAGAGTGAGGTGAGTGGACACTAGGGGTGGCCGGACGAAGGAGAAACAACAGCAGAGAGTAGGATGTCAAATTACTACCTATTCAACACCCCCCCCCCCCCCCCCCCCCCGTAAGAGACAGAATCGTAACCATTACAAAAAAATCTGATGTGTTGCACTCACATGACTCTCCCTACTCTTGTACTAACCATTCTTACAATCTCTTATTCCTATATCATCTTCGTGTCAGTTGAGATAAACATTTGCAGAAATTATCTTATTGCTTATTTGCTTGCAGGTACAAGGGGAATATGGGAATACAGTAGGCTTTGAGCGATAGTCAAATCTTTTAAAGCTTTCAAATTCCGATTTCTTTGCACCCTTAACATATAAAGAACGAATAGCGATGTTCTAGTTGACAGACACAAACTGATACAAATAACAAGGAATATCTCCGAAATGGTTAATTCTACAAAAAAAAAAAAAATTGATTCAGACATAAATTGTGTGCTTTAGCAAGATCTACATTTTTTGTATAGTAAGATTTGGTCTACCTCTTACGGTTTATCAGTTATGTAAAAGTCATCCAGAGTAAATAGGACTTCATGGGTTATAGCCAGAATATTCAAGATATACATTTCATTTGTCATAGAAATATCTCAAGCATATGGCATTTTAATCAAAATCGTTAGGGCATTTTAAAGAAATTCAAAATTTTCGAAATATTTTCTATGTAAAGGGTAGTTTAGGGTGGGGCTATTTTCTTCAAAATCTTCGTGTCGCATCCTTTAAACGCATTAAACCTAAATACCAACTTTGGTTTTTAACCAGCTTTCCTTTTTTGAGTTATGCTGTCCACAGAGTGACAGGCAGACACACACACACACACACACACACACACACACACACACACACACGGACGTTTTTCTAAAAAAAATTTTTTTTATTCGTTGGGCCTCAAAGCATGTATTTCCAGTGAAATCTCGACATCGAATTTTTGGGTGTAATACAATACTTCCTTTACTTACCAGCAGAGAAAGTGAAAATGTAGATTTCGTAGAGCACAATAAACTTAATTTTGTGGAGATAACCATTTTCGAAATATTCCTTGTTATTGGTTTGGATTTTTAAGTGCTTATACTTTTCTCAAACAGGAAGTCGTTAAGGGTGGTTCACAATCACCTGACAACGGCAACGGGAAGCATGGTAGTACTCAATATTTTGGTTCACAACAGCCCGGGAACGAGAACGACAAAATACACTATCGATCAGCTTACCGTAAAGTGGAGGCAGATATTGTGCATTGAGAATTCATTTGTTTCCAATGTGTTTTTTTAAAGCTTGCGACTAGAGAAAGTTCTGGCTGTTTCATTACACGGCCGCCTTGAATAATTTCTGCAGCGAAAAGTCTAATAGGCACAATATAAACCTTAACATGCCGTGCCCGGTAACGGAAACAGAAAGTTAAAACTTGGCCAAGTCTTCTTTTCCGTTTCCGGGGCGCGGGAAAGCTTCCGTTAGGTTGTGAACATTCCCATTCACGTTCCGGTTATCGTTGCCGATGGTTGTGAACCAGCCTTTATTCATTTATGTTGTGGCCATGAAAAGAGAATGGAATGTTGAAACATAGCGGCCAACTATTAAAAGGTTCAACTGTCGCTTAATAAGGAAATATGTGATAAAACCATTTCTGAAGACGTTTACCCGGATTAACATGAACTAATAGTGAGAATAGTTTACACAAAAGCGAGTAGAGAAAGTCATGTGTGTGTGTGTGTGTGTGTGTGTGTGTGTGTGTGTGTGTGTGTGTGTGTGTGTGTGTGTGTGTGTGTGTGAACAGCATAACTCAAAAACGAAAAGTCGATTAAAAACTGAAGCTGATATGTTTCAAGGATGCGACATGAAGATTTGAAGAAAATTGCTCCACCCTAAACTACCTTTTACATAGAAAATGTTTCGAAAATGTTAATTTTCTCGAAAATGGCTCTAACAATTTTGATTAAAATAGCATTTGTGTAAGATATTTTTATGACAAATGAAATGTATATTTTGAATTCTCTGGCTATGGCCCATGTAGTTCTGTTTACTCTAGATGACTTTCGCATAACTGGCAAACCGTAAGAGATACACCAAATCTTAATACACAAAAGATGTAGATATATCTTATTAAAACACAATTTATGTCCAAATAAATTTGTTGTAGAGTGAACTATTTTGGAGGCATTCCTTGTTATTTGTGTGAGTTTCGGAAAACATATACTTTTCTCAAATGGAAGGTCGTTATTAACTTTTTTATCCCTTGGCCGTGTAAAGAGAACGGAAATTCTAAGCCTTCATATAGCAACCAGCTTTAAAAATATTTGACTATCGCACAAAGCCTACTATATTCACATATTCCCCTTACACCTACAAGAAAATTGCAACAAGATTAATTTCTGCAAACGTTTATCTCGACTAACATAAACAAGATAGAGGAATACGAGCTTGTAAGAGCAGTGTAGAGAAAGTCATGTGAGTGCGTCACATCATCATATATCCATTTTTGTTCTTAGTAGCTAAGAGTACAATATTTGTATTGGGGTGAATAGGGAATGGAGAAAGAAAGAAAGAAAGAAAGAAAGAAAGAAGGGAGGAAGGGAGGGAGGTAGGAAGGAAGAAGGGAAGGAAGGAAAGAAAGACAGAGAGAAAGAAAGAAGGAAAGAGAGGGAGAGAGAATGAGATTATGACCTTGAAGTGTAAAAGTGCTCTATAGTCTGATTATATTATAGCCAGAGTATAGAGTGCTTACTTTGTAGCTACTAGTTATAGACAAACACCCACGTGCGCGAGTGAGAGGAAGGGAAGAAGGGAAGAAAGAAGGAGAGAATGACAGAAAGAGAGGAGAGAAGGTGAGGAGAGAAAGAGAGGAGAGAAAGAGAGGATAAAAAGAGAGGAGAGAAAGAGAGGAGAGAAAGAGAGGAGAGAAAGAGAGGAGAGAAAGAGAGGAGAGAAAGAGAGGAGAGAAAGAGAGGAGAGAAAGAGAGGAGAGAAAGAGAGGAGGGAAAGAGAGGAGGGAAAGAGAGGAGGGAAAGAGAGGAGGGAAAGAGAGGAGGGAAAGAGAGGAGAGAAAGAGAGGAGGGAAAGAGAGGAGAGAAAGAGAAGAGAGAAAGAGAGGAGGGAAAGAGAGGAGGGAAAGAGAGGAGAGAAAGAGAGGAGATAAAGAGGAGAGAAAGAGAGGAGAGAAAGAGGAGAGAAAGATAGGAGAGAAAGAGAGGAGGGAAAGAGAGGAGGGAAAAAGAGGAGAGAAAGAGAGGAGGGAAAATGAGGAGAGGAGAGAAAGAGAGGAGGGAAAATGAGGAGAGGAGAGAAAGAGAGTAGGAGAGGGAGAGAAAGAGAGAAAGGGAGAAAGGGAGAAAGACAGAAAGCCTGAAAGAAAGGAAGAAAGAAAGAAAGAAAGAAAGAAAGAAAGAAAGAAAGAAAGAAAGAAAGAAAGAAAGAAAGAAAGAAAGAAAGAAACAAGAAAGAAAGAAAAGGGAGGAAGGAAGGGAGGGAGGGAGGAAAGAAGGAAGAAGGGAAGGAAGGAAGGAAAGAAAGAAAGAAAGAAAGAAAGAAAGAAAGAAAGAAAGAAAGAAAGACAGACAGACAGAAAGAAAGAAAGAAAGAAAGAAAGAAAGAAAGAAAGAAAGAAAGAAAGAAAGAAAGAAAGAAAGAAAGAAAGAAAGAAAGAAAGAAAGAAACAAGAAAGAAAGAAAAGGGAGGAAGGAAGGGAGGGAGGGAGGAAAGAAGGGAAGGAAGGAAGGAAGGAAAGAAAGAAAGACAGAAAGAAAGAAAGAAAGAAAGAAAGAAAGAAAGAAAGAAAGAAAGAAAGAAAGAAAGAAAGAAAGAAAGAAAGAAAGAAAGAAAGAGAGGCGAGGGAAGGAGAGTGAGAGAGAGATTATGACCTTGAAGTATAAAGTGCTCTGGTCAAGAGCATAAAGTGCTTATTTTGGAGCTACTATATGTGTAGTTATGTAGGTACAAACACCCACGTGCGCGAGTGAGTGAGTGAGTTTAACCTCGCTCGCCTATCACGATGTACACAACGTTTACATGGTTGCGCGTCCGGCCGGCGTCCGCCCCGCAACTTCCATCATCCTGTCACAGCTGGGTGACGCCACTCCCCGAAACCCTCGCTATGGAGGCAGGTAGTCATTTATCAATCGCGCTCTGACACATCAGATCCGGAGATGATCAAGGTCAGGATCGCCAACTTCGTGCACTCTTCTTTTCCTTGCAAATTTCATGCCAAATTGCCCTGACAAATTATACCAAAGAACAATGTGGTTATCCAATCTTGATGGGCGGAGAGATGTCAGTAGCGTCCAGAGATGTGCTATTCTTTTCGTTTCACGCTTGTCAGAAAAGGGAAATTTGCAGCTCTGTTCCTCAATGCAGACATTTGCTTACAGCGTATGATCTGGAGGCGGATGTTTACGCTACAATGCTCGATTCTACCCGTACAACTTGCATGCAAAAATCTCAACTTCGTAACCTCATTAATTCTTGGTTAAAATGCTTTCATCTTAAAGACTTCTGTTTGGAAATTGATCGTATATAATGTTTATCCAGGTATTCCATTCATAAATCATGTATCTCATGCAGAACAACCATGTGTAATTAATAACCCGTAGAAAACTTTAGAGTTCGATTCACCGAAAAGTGTCAACATTTCTTTATACGTCGCAAAAAATTATAAAGTAGCACCCTATTTTCTTTCAAGCCTAATTGGTTTGGCGAATTGCATCCTCTTTTTGTAAAACCCTTTATGTATTTATTATTCTTATTGTTGCCGTTCCCGTTGTCGTTATTGTTGCTGTGGTTGTCGTCGTCACCGACATCGTCATCATCGTTATAATAATAATAATAATAATAATAATAATAATAATAATAATAATAATAATAATAATAATAATAATAATAATAATAATAATAATAATAATAATAATAATAATAATAATAATAATAATAATAATAATAATAATAGTAATAATAATAATTATTATTGTTGTTATTGTTGTTGTTGTTATTGTTATTGTTATTATTATTATTATTATTATTATTATTATTATTATTATTATTATTATTATTATTATTATTATTATTATTATTATTATTATTATTATTATTATTATTATTATTATTATTATTATTATTATTATTATAACGAATTATTTGACATAAATTGTGTGTTTTAACGAGACCCACATTTCTTATTTATTAAGTTTTTGTCTGTTTCTTACTGTTTACTATTTATGCAAAAATCACCGAGAATGAAGAGGTCTTCGGAGGACATTCCCAGAAAATTCAAAGTAAGTCTTAGCAAGGGCCATGGAATCACCTGTTTGTGTGCGTCATTGGATACTGACGGTCTATCCCTCCGACAGGAGGAGTGGAGTGGGGTATAGCCGCTCATTACATATAGTTCTTCAAAGAGAGAATGTTGGACATCACTAGTCTATATCGTCAGTATCATCTCCTTCTGTCTCAAAGAGATTGTCTTCTTCTATTAGTATTACTTTATTATTATTATTATTATTATTATTATTATTATTATTATTATTATTATTATTATTATTATTATTATTATTATTATTATTATTATTATTATTATTATTATTATTATTATTATTATTGTTATTATATTTATTATTATTATTATATTTATTATTATTATATTTATTATTATTACTATTATTATTATTACTATTATTATTATATTTATTATTATTATTATTATTATTATATTTATTATTATTATTATTATTATTATTATTATTATTATTATTATTATTATTATTATTATTATAATAACTGTTTTTAAGGTGTAATACATCTTCTGATAGCTCTTGTATATTCTTCTCTATTGTTACATTGCTTCTCTTCCAAATTCCAATCTCTCCATTTTCTGTGTGGCATTATCCTTCCAAGTTATTAGTGGTCATCCTGTCTTCCAATTTTTTGGTGATACTCACTCCAAAACATTTTTCTGTATTCTATCCTCAGGCATTCTTCTAACACGTCCATACCATTTCAATTGTTTTAGCGCAATCTCATCCAAAATTGTCGACTCGACTCCCGTAAAATTCTGAATGACGTTTCTTATTTTACCTCTTCTCAAAATTCTCGCTGTTCGCCGCCAGAAGTCCATTTCTGTTGCCAGTAATTTAGTTTATGTAGTGTATATAAGTGGCCATATATCAGCACCGTAAGTTATTACACTTTTGACAGTACTATTATAAACATATCTCTTTTTTGTTGCTAATATTTTTGTCCCATAGAATTCCATTTAGCGTTGAAATTGCATATTTCCCCTTATTATTTCTGTGTTTGATCTCATTATATTTTTATTGCTGTTTATTTTAACCCATAAATATTCTACTTGGTTGCAACATTTAGTTTTATTTCCTTCTTCCACTTCTAAATTCTCTTTTGTGTCTCCAATCACCAAATATTTGGATTTATATGTGTCGACATTTAATCCCCATTTATTGTATTCTTCTAGTAATTTTCTGATCATATATTGCACATCTTGATCTCTCGTCGTAAGAATTTGGTCATCAGTAAAGTGAAGGGTGTAAATCATTCTATTACTTGCAATCTGAGTTTCCATTTGAGAATACTTATTTTTTTTTATTTATTCTTCTTTTCTCCGACTCTAACTTCTCATACTTTTGTTTACGATTGGTTTTCAGACCACTATTTTTACTGAAGACAAGTCCTTATTGGTGAGGAACTAACGAAAAATAATGTAAGGTTTCGGTTTAAATCAAAAAGGTTGTTTAGCTTTTTCCATAAAACATTTGCGCATAAAGGCTGATTCACAACCACCGGCAACGGCAACGATAACCAGAACGAGAAATTCGAAATACATGTATTCAAATGGGAATGTTCACAATCGACGGGAAGTTTTCCCTGGATTAGGAACGTTAACCAGATTTGGCTAAATTTTAATTTCCTGTTCACGTTAACGGGCAAGGCATGTATTCACATTGTCACCGCGCCCGCCGCATCTAATTGCCGACAACAGCAGTGTCACCCATCGCATTATTGTCGGCACTACCGCAAAGGAGCCGAAGGAAAGAGACAGAGAATGGCCGCATTGTTGGGGCGCTTGCCGAAAGAGAGAAAAGGATAGAGACTTCGAGAATCTTCTGCTTTGTATTTCACCGCAATAACTGAACTTTCCAGAATAGTGCCTGGGAGATATAAATAGCGGTAAAGTACGACAGACGGACGGTCAGACGTATGTGAAGCGTTGAGGAGTCGTGCCGACGGAGAAGAGGCAGTTCTTGTGTTACGAATTCGGAGCCGTGCTGTTGGTGAATCGGAAAAGACTTTCTTGCTGTTGCAACGAGTGTACAAAGTTACTGTTTACGGAAATAAAAGTGTTTCTTTATCTCGGCTACATCTGTCTTCTTTACTTTACACCCACCAAAAGTCACAATATTGAGCGTATTAGACTTGTCGATGCAGAAATTATTCAAGGTGGCCGTGGCATGAAACAACCGCTAGAGCTCTCTCTAGTCGCAAGCTAGAAAAGATATCATCGGTCAGTTAGAAACAAATAATTCCCAATGTGCAATATCGACCTCCACTTTCTGACGATAAGTTGATCAATAGTGCATCTTGTCATTCTCGTTCCTGAGCTATTGTGGACAAAAATATTGAGTGCTATCTTGCTTCCCGTTGTCGTTATGGTTGCCGTTTGCGTGTGGTTGTGAACCAGCCTTAAAACTTTTGTACAAAGTTCATGATTGAGCCACTGTGTTTTATGGCCCCAATTCGTAGATGACAGTTTTACGTTCTCACTTTTTTTTCCCTCATTATTTGTAGTCGTTTCGATGCAAAAACCAATTCACTTTCCTGCTTAGAAACGTTGTCTTTTCAACGTTGACACAGAAGATAACAGTCGAAATTGCTGGGATAGTTGGCACAACTCACACTTGCATCAGTCTTGGTAAACAAGAGTGAGTCGACACATTCACTTCATTTGTTTATATTACAGCAACTTTTATATTAATCTATCAAAGCATACTTAGAAATCTGCATGTTCAGATACAATACACACACGCACGCACGCGCGCGCGTACACACACACACACACACACACACACACACACACACGCACACACACACATCCCTCTCCTCTAAGTTGTGATAAATTATAAACAAGCTGTATTCGACCTGGATAACACGAAACTCAGCTTTACTGAAAGGAACTAAATTAAGAAAAGTGCCATGTTCTCATTTAGGAGTATAATCAGTACAACGGGACATGGTACCGATTCACGTGCACGCGATGCCTTTATACACGATTTCATGGCAGAATAAATTAAGTATTCTGTCGAAGTAATATGTACATAGGGCCTGCGCAAGCTTCACAAACATCTGGTGATTCTGAAAAGTTATATTTCATGTGTGGAACCACTTCAGACGTATATTTGAAACATACAGTGTAAGTTTGTCATACAAAATAATAAATGTTTGGTCAAATAAGAAGGAACGCTGCATTACAGGATTGCGTGACAATTTATCATCCACTACCATTCGTTATTTTCATGCTAGCTAAGGATCCATAGCTCATTCTGACGATGTTCTCAAACGACAATGTCGTGACCAAGAGTAATAATAATGAAATGATGTTAAAATTCCAATAAAAGAGCTTTTTTTGATCTGATAATAGTTTCCAAACTTTCTCATCTGGTGCTGCCCTTTGCAAGCTCTACAGTTTATACGTCCAGGTACATTTATGGAGATACTACACTGAAAGTGTGATTTTTCTGAAGTTTCCAGCCAATTTAGTTTATTCAATGCTGCTTTATACAGGATGTTCCAAAATTAGACCGACAAACTTTGAGAGCTGATAGATATCATTATCTTAAGCACTTTTTGAGGTGCTTCGTTTAAGCGCCAGACGAATTGTCATAGATTACTGTCTCCCACCCAGTTTAAGAATTTATGGCAAAATCAACAATACAAATTAGTATTGCATTTATCTTAGTAAGACACACAATCTTAATCTAAGAAAAAACACAGAACACATAAACAAAACACAAACATTTAACTGTTTACAGCTACTCTCAGCTTTTCTATTAAAAATTACACCGGCAAACCAAAGTTGGTAATTAAGTTTAATGTCTTTCAAGGATGCGACGCGAAGATTTTGAAGAAAACTGCTCCACCCTAAACTACCCTTTATATGGAAAATTTTTCGAAAATTTTGATTTTCTTAACATTGGCTCTAACGATTCTAATTACAATGCCATATGTTTGAGATATTTTTATGACAAACAAAATGTATATCTTGAATTTTCTGGCTATAGCCCATGAAGTCCTATTTACTTTGGATGACTTCTGTATAACCGGTGAACCGTTAGAGATAGACCAAATCTTACTACACAAAAATGTAGATCTTGCTGAAACACACAATTTGTCTGAACAATTTTTTTTTTTTTTTTTGGTTAGAGTGAACCACTTCGGAGATATTTCTCGTCATTTGTGTAAGTTTTGGAGAACATACATTTCTATCAAATGGAACATCGCTATTCATTGTTTTATATGTTAACCGTGCTAAGAGAACGGAATGTGAAAGCTTTAAAAGATTTGACTATCTCTCAAAGCCTACTGTATTCCCGTATCCCCCTTGTACCTACAAGAAGATAAACAATAAGATAATTTCTGCAAAGTTTATCTCAACTAATGCGAAGAAGATACAAGAATAAGAGTTTCCAAGAATGGTTAGTACAAGAGAGAGAAAGTCATGTGAGTGCAACACATCAGTATGTTAGTCGTGCAAAGAGAACGGATTCTCAGAGCTTTAAAAGATTTGACTGTCGCTCAAGGACTACTGTGTTCCCTTATTCCCCTTGTACCTACCAGTAAATACACAATGAGATAATTTCTGCAAATGTTTATCTCAACTAAGACGAAGATAGAAAAACAAGTTTGTAAGAATGGATAGTACAAGAGTAGAGAAAGTCATGTGAGCGCAACACATCAGATTTTTAAGTTATGCTACACACGCACGCACGCACACACACACACACACACACACACACACACACACACACACACACACACACACACACACACACACACACGCACGCACGCACACACACACACACACACACACACACACACACACACACACACACACACACACACACACACACACACACACACACACACCACGCATACATGGGCCTTTTGCTAAAAATATTTGCATATGAATTTTTGGATTCAGGGAGCCTCAAAACATACATATTTCCGGTGAAATTGCGATATCGAGTTTTTCCGTGAAATACAATACTTCCCCTACTTAAATATATGCAGTAGAGAAAGTAAAAATGTGCTCTGTCAAGTGCAGGTAAAGCAATTATTTCAACATCACATAAAAAAGGGTTGAAAAATCAGTGTAATGTTGAAAAAATTATAAAAATGATATAAGGAAAAATCTAGGTTTATATTTTCATGAGTGCTGCATGTGTAAAATAAGAATTTTCTCTGTGTTAAACTGTATGCTAGACTGTTTCAAGGTGAAGAGTATAGATATGTAAGTATGCATATGCTGTTATTTGAATTCCCACCTCTCCATCTTGGATTGCTGCAGCCTCTTATATGCGTGTAAATGTTCAACACAATAATATTCCTGGAGATCTTCACTTGTGTCAAATGCTAGTGCCTCCCTCCCTCCCTTCCCCCCGCCAGCAGATCGTCGAACAAATTACGATGATTCTGCAATATTGTATGCATAAACAATACCTGTTAGTGTTCATGAAATAAGTTAATTTTCAGATCAATACAGAGGTTTGTGACATTGACAGAGGAACAACTGTAAAATAATGCACTACACAGTGCGCTGTGATATACGTAAACGCAGCGAAACCACCCACCTAAAACACAAGTCCCAAAACTTATATTATAACCTTAGTAACCAAACATGTAAAAAGAATAAAAAATGCCATTTGGATTTCAAGGTGAAAATTGGAAAAAGAAATATACATAAATAAATGTTTAATTTAGGCACAAAGTACCACCGTGACGTCACACACTCTCACGGACGCAATGCTTACTTCACTCTCGATATATACACCGCGGGCCGGCTGGCTTCTCGGGATGGTCCCATGCTACGAGGCGCTTGATTTCAATTTCCTGATTCGTACACACAGAACCTTGACTATTGTCTCCGTAACCTGCGTAGCGACCATGACTATCCTTTTGCCTGTTTTTTGGAGCAAACTCTTGTATTTAAATGACTTAACACAAATATTTTTACATTCTCTACTACGTATATTGAACTATTGCATTCTAGTTAAAAATTCAACAAGTTTCCACCGGAAATATGCTTTGGGGTCCATTGAACTAAAAAAAGCAGTTTTAGAAAAAGGTCCGTGTGTGTGTGTGTGTATGTGTGCCTGTGTATCTGCCAGAATGTGGACAGCATAACTCAAAAACGAAAAGTAGGTTAAAAACCAAATTTGCTATTTAAGTTTAATGTCTTTCAAGGATGCGACACGAAGATTTTGAAGAAACTAGCCCCACCCTAAACTACCCTTTAGATGGAAAATTTTTTGAAAATGTTGATTTTCTGAAAATGGCTCTAACGATTTTGATTAAAATGCCATATGTTTAAGATATTTGTATGACAAACGAAATGTATATTTTGAATTTTCTGGCTATATCCCCTGTAGTCGTATTTACTCTGGACGACTTTTGCATAACTGGTAAACCGTTAGAGACAGACCAAATCATACTATACAAAAATGTAGATCTTGCTAAATACACAATTTATGTCTCAATAAATTTTCTTGTAGGGCGAACCATTTCGGGGATATTCCTTGTTATGTGTGTGAGTTTCGGAAAACAAAACTTTCGTGAAATGGAACATCATTGTTCATTTTTGTATATGTTAAGTGTGCAAAGAGAACAGAATCTCAAAGCTTTAAAAGATTTGACTATCGCACAAAGCCTACTGTATTCTAATATGCCCCTTGCACCTACAACGAAATAAGCAATAAGATAAGTTGTACAAATGTTTATCTCAACTAACACGAAGATTATATAGGAATAAGAGTTTGTAAGAATGGTTAGTTCAAGAGTAGAGAAAGTCATGTGAGTGCAACACCGATTTTTTTACAAGTGGTAAGCTGTGTTTCGTTTTCCTCCTGGTTGTGCGCATACTGAAATTTCAAAGGCATCACATAGCGGCTTTTTGAAAGTCTTACTATCGCTTCAGCCTTCTATTCCTTCCGTACCTACAACGAAACTGTAATTAAATCATTTCTGCAAACGTTTATCTCGATTAACAAGAAGCAGAAGGAATAAGCTTTTGTGCGAGCAATGTGTAGAAGAGCGGCCAAAGAAAGTAATGTGAATGTAACACATAAGATTGTTTCATATTTAAAGATTTGAAATAATTTCGAGGGAAAGAAGTATCTTAAGTCCGATGATATATGCCACTGAAAATGGGTTCCGGAAACTGTCACATCATTCATAGTTCATTGAATGCAATTAAATTTGGTTAAAAACAATCCATCGCACGAAAAAGTTGACGTGGTATTAATCACTGATGATGAGTATCATGATACAGTTCCTTGAGATGTGTTTATCGTTCGTGTTGCAATTACAATTTATTTATAGTCTCTGATCCATATGTTACCGTCTGTCGGACACACAAATAGGTTGTGTTTTGAATCACCACTTGCATTTGTGTTTGCGAGTATGTATACAAAATAATTTCAGCTGCATGTTGTGATATCGACTTGTGTAAACCGCACTGCCGTACGACGTGGAACTTAAGCGCTCTCCTAATATGCTTAATCATTTTTGCCATGGCTGTACCAGTGTTGCGAGAACATAATTTATCGCTATCTTGATGCTAGAAGATTGCTAAAGAACTTGTGAATCAGATGATCAGGAACTGACATTCGGCTGGTACCAGCGCTGCCAACAAGTGAACAGCACTTGTCACTATCTTGATGCTAGAAAGTTGCCAGAAAGTCGTTAAAGAATATTAAAAATCTGATGTGTTGCACTCACATGACTTTCTCTACTCTTGTACTAACCATTCTTACAAACTCGTATTCTTCTATCTTCTTCGTGTTAGTCGAGATAAACATTTGCAGAAATTTATTTTATTGCTCGTTTTCTTGCACGTGCAATGGGAATATGAGAATACAGTAGGCTTTGAGCGATAGTTAGCAAGATCTACATTTTTTGTAGAGTAAGATTTTGTCTATCTCTTACGGTTTACCAGCTATGAAAAAGTCATCCAGAGTAAACAGGACTTCATGGGCTATAGCCAGAAAATTCAAGATATACGTTTTATTTCTCATAAAAATATCTCAAACATATGGCATTTTAATCAAAATCGTTAGAGCCATTTAGAAGAAAATCAAAATTTTCTAAACATTTTTCATGTAAAGGGTAGTTTAGGATGGAGCAATTTTCTTCAAAATCTTGATGTCGCATCCTTGAACGACATCTATATAATAAAATCTGATGTGTTGCACTCACATGACTTTCTCTACTCTTGTACTAACCATTCTTACAAACTCTTATTCCTATATCTTCTTCGTGTTAGTTAAAATAAACATTTGTACAAATTATCTTATTGCTTATTTCCTTGTAGGTGCAAGGGGAATGTTAGAATACAATAGGCTTTGTGCGATAGACAAATGTTTGAGATTTTGTTGTCTTTGCACACTTAACATATAAAACAAATGAACAACGATGATCCATTTCACGAAAGTTCAAAGTTTTCCGAAACTCACACACATAACAAGGAATATCTCCGAAATGGTTCACCCTACAAGAAAATTTATTGAGACATAAATTGTGTATTTTAGCAAGATCTACATTTTTTGTATAGTATAATTTGGACTGTCTCTAACGGTTTACCAGTTATGCAAAAGTCGTCCAGAGTAAATACGACTACAGGGGCTATAGCCAGAAAATTCAAGATATACATTTCATTTGTCATAAAAATATCTCAAATATATGACATTTTAATCAAAATCATTAGAGCCATTTTCAAGAAAATCAAAATGTTCAAAAAATTTTCTATGTAAAGGGTAGTTTAGGGTAGGGCTATTTTCTTCAAAATCTTCATGTCGCATCCTTGAAAGACATTAAACTTAAATACCAACTTTGGTTTTTAACCGACTTTTCGTTTTTGAGTTATGCTGTCCAGGGACTGACAGACTGACACACACACACGGACCTTTTTCTAAAAATGCTTTCTTTTTTTGGATTCAGGGGGCCTCAAAACATGTATTTCCGGTGAAATCTCCACATCGAATTTTTGGGTGGAATACAATACTTCCCCTACTTACCAGTAGAGAAAGTAAAAAATGAATTTGTAAATCTTCGTAACCGCAAAACTTCAAAACTGCTGGACCAATTTGGCTAATTTATTTTTAAATATTCGTTTAAGTAAGAGGAAAGTTCTTGCGAAGAGAAAAATTGGTAAAATTGCGCAGAAAATTTCTTTTTCCAATTCAAACCGAGAAAAATGGTTGTGTACGTGTATAACCGCCAACCTCCTAAACCACTTGACCGATCACTGCGAAATTCGGCATGTATATGCATTTTTTCATAGAGAAAATTCATATGTTATTTTACTATACAATGTAACATTCACATGTTTTTCTCTATTCACTTTTCTTTTACGCGAGACATTCACATATCCTTCCCTATATACTCGCCCTTCAACATACAATTCATACAATTTTCTATGATTATAGTAGAAATGCAACATATTACGTTCACACGGTTTTCTCCACACACTTTTCTTTTGTGAAACACGATCACATTTGTTTCTCTATTCGCACTTCAACATACAATTCATACAATTTTCTATGATGTAATAGAAATGCAACGTATAACATGCACACGATTTTATCTACACTCTTTTCTTTTACATAACACATTCACATCTTCTTCTCTACTCACTCTTCAACAGACAATTCAGCAATCTATATGTATGAAGTTGATAAATTCCAACACGGTTGACCGATCACAATGAAAATCGGCACATCTAAGCATTTTTCATGGAGAAGGTTTTTATGTTATACATTCGCATAGTTTTCTCCACTCGCTTTTCTTATGCATAACATATTCACAAATCCTTCTCTGTTTGCCCTTCAACATACAATTAATACACCATTCTATGATTGAAATAGAAACGTTTTACATTCACACGGTTTTCGCTACTAACTTTTCTTTTACGTAACACATTCACATGTTTTTCTCTACTCGCTCTTCAACATACAGTTAAATGGATGTTGGTATGTATAAAGTTGATAAACTCAACAGGGTCGACAGATATCATCATTAAAATTGGCACATTTAAGTGTTTCTTCATAGAGGCTTTTATGTGATCCATTTTATTTTGCAACGCATTACATTCACATAGTTTTCTCTGATAGTTTTTCTGTTACGCAATACATTCACATATCATTCTCTACTCGCCCTTCAGCATAATACTCATCCACTTTTCTATGATTAAAATAGAAATACAACCTATTACATTCACACGGTTTTCTCTACTCACGTTTGTTTTACTAAACACAATAACATTTCTTTCTCTACTTACCCTTCAACATAGAATTCATACAATTATCTACGACTAAAATAGAAATACACCATATTAATTCACATGGTTTTCTCTACACGCTTTTCTTTTATGGAACTTAATCACATCTCTTTCTCAATTAGCGCAATTTTCTATATATTTGAAATTGATATGCAGTCAGAGGAAGGTTCTTATGAAGAGAACATTTGGAAAAATTGCACGGAAAAACATAAAACTGCATTTATCTTTCTCCCATTCAAATCATTCCTAGATGTTAATTCTAGGGTAGCGTTGTGAGATAGATTAATGGAAGATCGATATGAGCAATGAATCGGTTAAGTGAATCGCTCTCAGACACACTAAAATCGACTTTGATTCCTTTACTTACTGTTTTGTTTTATTCAAATAAAACAAAAGAGAACCTAATCACAATATGAAGAAATAACAGTTGAAATTTAGTTAGCAACTTTGTAATTTATGAGCGTAACCTTAAAGTTAATATAAACTACTTGAATGCATCTGGAATTTTGAAACTTACTTTTTCTATGATATAATATTTGACTGAGAGCTCTCAGCTAGTGCTTGTTATTTTCTTGGTTGTTTTTAAATGTCCAATTCTCAATCGACAAAGTTTCTATATTTATCTGTGATTGACTGGTTTATTTTATTGTTTATACTCACTTCACGATTCATGCCAAGTATAAGACGCGGGCGGAGCAATTTCGGTCCAAGAACTCGAAATGCTATAAAGCAAGCTAATTTTTGGTCTAATCGAACTGTACAACAACATGAAGAGTTCAATGAAATTGAAAGAACTAGGATATCACAAACACATGATTCAGCTAATAATATTCATGCAGGTTTGAAACGAGCTGCTTCCAGTTACGATGTTTCAGTTGATTACAGTGAGTTGTTATTGGATCTATGCACTCAGTTTGTCCATATTGTAAGGCATTGAAAATACCCCCCCCCCCAAAAAAAAGCTACTGGATTGCCTTGTGTAAATAACAAAGTGAAATTAGTGCCATTGGTTCCGCCACCAGAGCCATTGTACTCATTGGTTCCAGGAACAGGAACGGATCCCACACATTTCCTTACAAATATACAAAAATATAACAACTGCTTCCAAATGACTTCATTTGGGGCAACACATGTAGCTTGGGACAGTTTCGTGCCAACTTTCAAAACAATATATAACAGAATTATCCCCTGTATTGCTTTGTTTATTTTGTTTTATAATTTTTGTAACAAAAGCAATAAATCTGTGCTTTTAATTTACAGATACAAGGCCAAATATATCACCGAGCAGGCTCGCTGTTGCCGGTGTCAGATGGAGACTAGAAATTCCTGCAAATTTATTTCATGGGCAATTCAACACAAGAAATTGATCTGCGTTGTGTACGTAACAGTTCAGTGAAGAGGTGTATTGTAGAAAAATTACAAACTTTCTTTCAACACAATCAGTTGATTGCATTGTTCAAAACTTCATTGGATCTCATGCAATCCGATAATCACAAAATTGTAATCAGAGCTGATAAAAACTCCTGTGGGCCAACATGCAAGATGATTCAATGCATCAACAATTGATGAAGTTGCCATTGTCATAGTTTAAGAAAATTTGGAAGCCCATCATACTGTTTTACATCGCCGGAATAATCAGTTACAGCGTGTGTATGAAACACACCGCTCATATGATGCGCTACAATATCCGAGCATATTTTGGCAAGGTGAAGACGGTTATCACTTCTCATTAGGGATGATAAATCCCCTTAAAGATAATTAAAATTTTGGTTTAGCATTGGAGATACGATATGTACGAGTTCGTATTATATGCAAGTTCAATCATTGTCTTTAAAACATTAATTTATTTACAAGTGCTGACAACATAAAAAAGTCAGTTTAATGAACTATTATCCACACCGCCTGATGGTTCGTGAAAATGAAGACAATCACATCTTAAAATGTCGACGATTGCTTCACCAATATGCTGTTGATACGTATGTCAGAACTGAAACAGAGCGATTGACATTCATCAGGTTGAACCAGAGAAAACTCCGATATGAAGAGTATATCCATCTTTGAGATGCGATTCATACCGATATAAATGCAGAAAATGTCAACCGGATGACAATTCTTCCAGCAATATACATCGGAAGTTCTCGACATATGCATGAATATGCTCAAGATGCCATGTCGTATGTTCGTCATTATGGCACAGCAGATTTATTTATCACATTCACGTGCAATCAGCATTGGGTAGAAATCAAACTTCAGTTATTTCCTGGTCAATCATCAATTGATCACTATGACATTACGGAGTCTTCAAACAAAAGTTGAAATCTTTAATGGATTTCATTGTGAAATATAGCGTGTTTGGCGAGACGTTCTGCTGGATGTATTCTGTGGAGTGGCAGAAACGTGGATTGTCACATGCACATATTCTGATTTGGTTGGTTGAGAAGTTAAGAACAAATGAAGTTGATGAAGTGATATCAGCGAAATCCCTGATGTACAACAAGATCCAGGCTTGCATAAGGTAATTATTAAAAACATGATTCATAGTCCCCGTGGAACACTTAATCAAAACGCACCGTGTATGGTAGGTGGTAAATGTTCGAAGCGTTATCCACGGGCATTAGTAGCAGAAGCAATTACCGGAAATGATGGTTATCCACTGTATCGTCGCCGATTGACTGCAGAAAACGGAAGATCAACAATTGTCAAAGTGAATCAATTCTTTTTTAAATTACATATTTGTGACCGTGTATTATCCGTTCTGGTGACAATTTACTGAAAACTAAAGATGTCATCACTATATGTACACTTTACAAGCGACGCCATTACGAGAACTTGATCAAAGAATATAAGTTTGTGGGACTACCACAGTGTAATGGCTTTTGACAGAACGACGTCTGTTGGGTCAGCTAGTTAAACTTATATACCAACTTTGGTTTTCAAACGACTTTTCCTTTTTGAATTATACTGTCCACAGGCTGACAGACAGACAGACAGATAGACAGACAGACAGACACACACACACACACACACACACACACACACACACACACACCCACACACACACGGACCTTATTCTAAAAATGTTTTTTTTTTTTTATTCAGGGGGCCTCAAAACATATATTTCCGGTAAAATCTAGACATCGAATTTTTGGGTGGAATACAGCTAAATCTTCAGTTTTAAAGAAACTAGATACAATTCAAACAGCAGCTCTAAGAATATGCTTGGGAGCTTACAGAACCAGCCCTGTTTCTGCTTTAACAATGGAAACCGACGAGCCACCATTGAACGTCCGCAGAACAGATCTGAGCCTAAAATTCGCCCTTAAAACTTTAGCAAGACCCGAATCAATGATATACCAGTACGTCCTCCCAGAAACGTCCAACCAACGTTTACAGGCTAATTCACAAAAAGAAATGTCGTTTAAATCTAAAATAAGCAAATGCATTGAAGAACATAACATAGAAGTTCCTGCCATAATGCCCAGAAAGTTTCATTGTCTACCACCTTGGAGAATACCAACTGCTCAACTAAATTTGAATATTACAGCTTACCATAAATCTCATACAGATGCATCTTCCTATAAACAGCTGTTTAAAGAAATAACAAATGCCTACCCTAACCATACATTTATCTACACTGATGGTTCCAAAACGGACAGCGACAATGGATGTGCCGTAATTACCCCAGATAAGAAACTTCAGCTGAAACTCCCTAAATATTATTCCATATTCTCCTGCGAACTTTCTGCACTTAAGCAAGCTTTAACATACATCATCCAATCTAGCGAGAGTAAATTTCTTATAATTTCTGATTCATTAAGCTCTCTCCAAAGTCTCAGAGATCGTTCAACTGACCTCCAACTGCTTCAAGATATCCACAGTCTTTATTCCATTGCTCTAAATAAAAAGAAAATAGTTACTTTCATTTGGGTCCCTTCACACTGCGGCATTAAGGGCAATGAAGAAGCGGACAAAGCTGCTAAAGAAGCAAGTCGGTTAACAGACACACATGAACAGCAAACAGTACCTTATCGTGACATTACAAAGTACTTCTCCAGACTAATAAAAACAAGATGGAAACAGGCCTGGAATCAATCGCCTCCAGAAAAACTACACATGGTAAGGAAAGGAGACACTAATTCATCCCCTGTCTATTCTCTTAGCAGGAAAGAGCAGGTGATTATCTCACGTCTCTGCATTGGTCATACAAGGTTAACCCACTCATACTTCCTCAGCAAAGGCCAGCCACCACAATGTGAAGTCTGCAACACCCGCCTCACAGTAAAACATCTCCTCACAGAATGCAAGCAATACGCTATACAACGACAGCTTCATCACATCACTGGAGACTTATCCATCATTCTGAACACGCCATCCAACTGCAGAAGGGTATTATCATTTCTCAAAAGTACAGACTTACATGCGAAAATATAATATGAAGGATATTTTTGTTGTACTGATTTGTTGACTAGTATTTTCATGATTTTGGTTAAATAATTGTAACAAGTTTATTGTATACCACTGTATTATATAGAATAGTCACGATATGACTTAATTGTTAAAGCTACTCTAAATGAATTAAAAAAAATGTTATTTTTTGCATCTATTCGCTGTCGGAGAGAAAACTGCTGCCCGCCAGCATCACTCTCTTTCCCTTCTGCTACTGCTTCTTTTCCTAGCTTTGCATTTGCTTTCAATCCTGGAACATTACGTCCCATGTCATATTCCAACAGGAATGACAGGATGGAAAACTCGGGGACTTAATCGTCGTGTATTATATAATTTCCATTTACTTTTTACATAATGGATTGAGTTTCAATGAGGTGCTGAAGTAACACCACGGCTGCAAAACACCTTACCAAATCATAAACAGGTAATGGGTTGCTATTTAAATCCCACCCACCTGTAACTTACATCGTAGGTGTGCGCTAGACAAACGGGCACAATCAACAATTATGATCAAGTTTTGGAGATGGTTAAAATCTGTTCCTAATACATTAGAGAAGTAAACAATAAAATGTGCAAGTTAGATCAAAATGTCATCATACTTGTTAGACATTAGGCGAGTAAATCTGTCGCTGACACATGACTCATAGTTGTTAGAACTAGCGACAAAGACGCCAAGTTGGCAGCACCGACTGACACCAACAAGATGGTGCAATATGCCACACTTCTGTAGTGTGCTAGGCTGGGGTGGGATCATTTTTCCCAGACAGATCCATTTCTAAAGGATTATAACCTAAAAGGTCACCGAATTTGTCCTCACCTGCCCCTCCGTAACGTAATCTTAAAGAAAAGGTCTACAGGAATAAATCACACACCCTCGGTGAGAAACGGCAGAGCATTTGCCATGAAATCCAGGCAGTGACACGCAAGGTTCTGGCAGACTCATTCAAGAACTTGCAACGTCGCATTAAACC
>CM060971.1:2983839-3151339 GCA_030765045.1 Tenodera sinensis
GTCCCAATGTTCCTGTATGTTGACCACCTTGAGATTTACTACCGCTCTTTTGAGCACATCGAGCGTCAGCTGACAATAAGATCCATCGCCGAGTGAGCGCTTCGCAGCGGCTCTCAATTTTTCCCAAAGAAACACTGTGTATTCACTTTCATCGACTTCGTGGTGTACACCCTCTTCATTTACGTGGCACATTTCTGCCGTTTATTCCGCCCCTCAAGTTCTTGGGCCTCCACCTCGACAGCAAACTCATCTGGGAGTACCATATTTGTCACCTTCGTGCTTCCTGCGATCGTTCGCTTCCAGTTTTATCTGGTGTAGGTATCTCTTGTGCGGTGATCGCACTGTCATGTTGAGGTTGTGTCGTTCACATATCCGGTCTAAACTTGACTAAGGTAGTTTCATCTATGGGCGGCTTCCATATCTAAACTTGGCCTTTTAAACTCGGTCCTTCACACTGGTATCCGTCTTGATACTGGAGCTTTCAGCACCAGTAGGGTGGAGTGTCTATATGCTGATTCTGGGGAACCTCCACTGTCTGTACGACGGTCGTACTTGCTTTGCTCCTACATGGCACGGTTGGCCACCCACCCAGGTTATCCTTCTTTTAATTCCGGGTTACGTCCAGACGTCGCCCACCATTATATACGAAATATCACTATATTCCATCCGAGTGGTATAAGCAGGGCCGTATTTACGGCAGGGCGAACCGGACAACTGCCCAGGGCGGCACATTTTAGGGGGCGGCAAAATTACTGAAAACCTGCACCAAAAAAAAAAAAAAAAAATAGCATAGACATAAAACATCAAGTTCATTTAAATTTTCCGCTCGCAGAGGAATATTAATTGACGCATGTTGGCTATGCTGATTAGTTTGCACGCTATGCGCACGTAGCGGAGACAAAGCGAAACGCATTCCTATAGTGGGAATCGATTAACACATGCAAAATCTTGTAAGATCAAGAAGTATATGTTGTTATTCATTAACCTTAATTTTCTATATATTGTTAGCTGAGGTAATGATCAGGAATTATTATTGTAATTATATCGGGTTCTTTTATATTTAATGGGCCGACATTCCGGCAAAATGAAGTAGTAGGTATGTTTGAATCTTTTAAGTTTTTCAACTGTTTTATCACATGTTCTTTCGTTTTCTCAGTTTCAGTGTCGATTATCACTGAATAAAATGACAGAAAGAAAGAGACTTAGTGGGGCTCAGTATCGTTCATTCCAACTGCTCAACTGAGAGATCATTTTCTGCTTTAAGACGCATAAATAATTATTTAAGAACATCACAAGTGAAGGATCGTCTTAGTTATCTTGGTGTTCTTGCAATTGAACCTGACTTAACAGTGAAAATATGACGAACTTATAAACTTGTTTGCAAATGACAGCGCAAGGAGGAAGACTCTTGTTATTTAAACAGTATATGTTTTGACATCTAATATGGGCTGATGCTCTTTAGTGTAAGTTCTTTCCATAAAGATGTTTCGACATACATTTTAATAAACTCACTTATGGTGTTTGCCACTCATACTTAAGTTTTTTTTTTTTTTTTTTTTTTTTTTTTTGCCCAGGGCCTGGGTATAAGGTTTCGAGAACTGCTCAGCGTACATGCCCTCCGAATCCCTAACGTTGAGCGATACTCTTTTGGCCGCTATCCTCCCTGGCAACTCCATTGTGCACGGCTCAACCTGGAGCTTTCGGGCTGTGCGAAGGTAGCTACGCCTTCCTCGCGTTTTGCCAAGGTTTCGCCGCAATCATAGACCGTTACTGGAATTACACTACAGTATTTACCGACGGCCAGGTGTGTGTGTGTGTGGGGGGGGGGGTGCTACAGGATGTAGTTATATGTACAGAGATGCGGCTCACAAGTATCGACTTGGACAACAGTTCCGTTTTTACTGACGAGCGGTTTGCCATCCTTTATTTTTTACTTTTTATCTCCAGCTCCGTTTCTGAAAGTGCCATCGTATGCTGCAACTCTTTGAGCGCTCTTCAGGCCCTGCAACAGGTTCTTGACACATCAGCATTTATTCTTAAAATTCAGACACTCTTCTCGCAGTTACTATCTTGCGGATACTAGTTTGTTTTTACATGAACCCCAGACCATGTGAGTATTCCCGAAGATGAAGAGGATGATGTGGTTGCTAAGGATGTATGTCGTCTGCCGTAGTTTTCCACACGCAGTCTGCCTGATATAGATCTACAACGGTACTTCCGTCCCATATTTTATCAGTCTGGCGGCAATCATGGGAAGCGTTAAATGGCACTTAATTGTGGACGATCAAGAACACCGTGCAACCCTGGCTGATATCTTGTGGGGATTCCAGGCGGACAGAAGTCATTTTAGTCCGTTTGAGTATAGGGCACGCACGCATCACGCATGGACACCTTTTCCGTGGTGACCTGCGGCGTTCAACTTTCTGTGGTCCATGTTCTCCTTGATTGTCCACAATACGCTCGTGAGCGCCAGTTCTTTGGCTTGGGTTCCACTTTGAAGTCAATCTCAGGCGACGACCCAGTAGCTTTAAATACAGTACTGAGGTTTGTTGCCAGTATTGGCGTCAGGAAGCAAATTTAACTCGTGTTTTATTTTGGATGTTTTATCTCATTTTAAGGTTTTAACTGCTAACCTTTTTTTAAATCAGTCTTTATGTTTTAACTGGTTTAACTTCTTACCTTATAGATCAGGTTTTGCGTTTTAACTTTTATCTGTTTTAACTTTCCCGTTTTAACATTTTAACTCTGAGTGTTAACCGGTAGTGAGTTTCCGTGTTTCTATCGTTTTGACATCGGACCCTAATGACCTAGCTGTCGACGGGCCCTTAAACCCTACACTTATAAGAGTTAGATATGGTAGTTGATATGCAAACGTAATGCTTTAAACATCGGATTTTACTGGAAATAGCTGCCACAAATTACCGTTGATTTCAACGTTATTTGAAATGCGATTTCTGTTATTAATTACAGCTAAAGCGGGATGAGGAAAAAGGAAATTTTCACTTCGGAACACTTCTATTGATACGTCTCCTTTATTTACGTTATTCCGTTATTTAATTCGCACTTCTATATTCGGCAACATTACCTGAAAAAATGTTCCTCCGAGAAAGTACACCCTACTTGGTGATTAAAGCTTCATTTTGCATTTGCGGAGAAATCTAAGCAGAAGTGGTGTAATACTCGTATGTTGGGTGTCTGTATGTAATAAGTAGAGTAGAAAATACGGACCTAAGCCAAAATTAGAGCAGATAAAGGTGTAAAAAGATGCAGAGTGGAGTTGGTTACAGGGCAATGGAAAAAGAGACATCATCATACTGACCGAATTCACAGGGGGCTGTATTTTATTTGTCCACAGTGAAAAGATTTGCCGAATTGCAATAATCAATTTTATAATGAATTATTATTTATTTATGCCAACAAACTTACTGTTGGTGTTTTTAAACACACAAGCCGTGTGTGGGCAAAGTTTGAGAGGTAGAACTGGAACTTAAAAATTCAATGCCACAACTGGGATTTGACCACAGACCTTCCGCTTAGCAGGCGGCTGCTCTAACCATTGAGCTATTGTGACAAACTGCCAGAATTTAATGCCATTCTGGCAATTTGTCACAATAGCTCAATGGTTAGAGCAGCCGCCTGGTAAGCGGAAGGTCTGTGGTTCAAATCCCAGTTGTGGCATTGAATTTTTAAGTTCCAGATCTACCTCTTTTATAATGAATGTTATTCTTAACGCAAATTGAAGGCCTACTTCGCAAGTACATTTTTTTTGTAACTTCAAAATATTTGTATCCCAGTATCCAAACACTGTAAATTCCTTTTAAACTTTTAATTGTTTAGGAGTTGAAAATTAGGCGCTTCTTAGAGTTTCTCAGTTTTCAGTGATGAAAGAATTATTAAAATCGGTTGAGTATTTTCCGAGGTTATCCTAAATATACAACGTTTATCTCTTTAAAATGTTGGTACAGATTGCTAACCTATTGATCGTTTTATGTATGCGTATGTCCATGCCGTGGATCTGTGAGGGAGATCACACAATGTAGAGTCGACGATACTCCGGCTTTTGAGGGACGGTTTTGAGGTAGTGTGAGCAAGACCTCTTTTACAAATACTTGCATGTGATTTATTGCTGGGAGCTTAAGTATGCTAAATATGGAGATGAAGTAAATCATCACAATGCTAGCCTATTAAAGAATTCATCTCTTCCATTCTCAGCTGTACAATGCCACTAAATCCTTTAAAAACAAGATCTACCAGCCCACTTAATTTTCTTCTTTTTTTTATTTTTTTATTTAAACATTTGCAAAATTACAATCTGTTCAATAGTTGAACAATAAGTAACAATGATAACATATTACTTTTACAAACTATGGCCCATTGGCCATAAATTTGCTTATAATTTGGGTTCAAATCTGTACTGCAATTCCAAGACTTGGTTTCTCTGTAGTCGGTTTGTTGTGCTGCTGGTGTTGTCAAGTAGATTTATTGCCAGTGTATTGGGATGACTGTAGAGACGCTTTTGGTAGGACAGGCTGTATGCTGCGATTTCCTGTTTGATTGTTGGGAGTTTAAAATCCTGGTAGATGTACTTATTACCGATGTACCAGGGGATCTTACCAATGGTTCGCAGAGTTTTGGATTGAAAACGTTCTAGTATTTCGATGTTTGAGTTGCTTGCTGTACCCCATAGTTGAATTCCATATGTCCAAATTAGTTTCAGCATAGTTTTGTAGATGATTAGTTTGCTTGTCACTGAGAGTTGTGATTTAGGTCCAAGAAGCCAGTGCATTTTGGGGTATTTTAAGTTTTGCTGTTTGCGTTGTATGTGTTTTTTCCAGGTGAGTCGTCTGTCAATGTACATCCCTAGATAGTTCACGTCTTTTGCTTCTGGAATAATCTGATTGTTAAGAGAAACAGGTGGACATGAGTGTTTACGCAGTGTAAATGTTACGTGGTGACATTTAGATTCATTAACTTTAACTCTCCACTTCTTAAGCCAGATTTCGATGACTTAATCTTTGGCAACATAAAACAATGTTATTTTAAACAGATTAGCATAAATGGAGCATGATTTCATCTATCTGCTTGAAATCTCAATTTATGGTATTGACTAAGTTCATAGTTCACCACTCGCTTGTTTATTTTTATGGAGACATAACCTCTCTATGGACTGTGGAAGAACATATTCCTTTCTTTTTCTCCTATCTCTCGTATCCCTTTAGAATAGCGATACTGTTGTTACCAACACAACAGTGTGACATCACTTTATAGCCCCACAGCAATAAAGTAACGAGTGAAATGATGGATAAATATTGTCTCATCTTGTTGCTTACACAAAGGTGTGGATTCTCTGACGGAAGCTGTTTCTTTGCAGATAATGGGAGAGAAAGTCCGACTAGGGCATCGAGTTTTCTACAAATGCCGCACTCAGGAGCGACTTAGGCGTGAACTCCTGTAGTGGACGTAGGCGCACTTGGAGCTGTTAGGGCGTTACGGAACCTGGACCTCGCCTGGATAGCTCCACCTTGCAGCGGCGGCCCGTAACAAGTTGCCCAACCTCGTCAGCAAATGTCAAGGTTGACTATGATAAGGTTCATGGTCAAGTGGCAATGAGTTCGTTTTAGTTATAAATCGTGTAAATAGAACAATGTTTGTTATCTTAAGTAGTAGTTTAAATGCATTTTGTTAGAAATTTAATGTTGTTTCGAAATTTTTTATTGTTATTGCTTTTAAAAAAGATTTAAAATTGTAATTTTAATGTTGTATGACGTTAATTACCTTATTTTGTGGTTTTTAAAATTTTGAAATAGTAAATTTTGTTTGAAATTTGCTAATGAGTTGAAAGTAGTAGTTGCTTAAATTTATGAATTAAAAAAAAATATATAGTGAAAGGAATTTAGAGTAATAGTTTTGAAATTTTATGTGTTAATGGTATGCCGATTTTATATGTATAATTTGTATTAAGTGAAGCAGTAAGCTGCAACATTTTTTGTAAATACTGGATACCAGTACATATTTGGTACTACCGGTTACCGGTATTTTTCCTTTCTCTACTACGTTTAGTAAAGTAGAGAAAGTATTGTATTCCACCAAAAAATTCGATGTCGACATTTCACCAGAAATAAGTTTTGAGGCCCCATAAATCCAAAAAAATCTGATGCGTTGTACTCACATGACTTTCTCTACTCTTGTACTAACCATTCTTACAAGCTCTAATTCCTCTATGTGTTTCGTGTTACACGAGTTAAACATTTATCGAAATTATCTTATTGCTTATTTCCTTGTAGGTGCAACGGGAATATGGGAATACAGTAGGCTTTGAGCGATAGTCAAATCTTTTAAAGCTTTGAGATCCCGTTCTCTTTGCACGCTTAACATATAAAACAATGAATAACGAAGATTTAAGTTTTCCGAAACTGACACAAATAAGAAGGAATATCTCCAAAATGGTTCACTCTACAACAAAAATTATTTAGACATAAATTGTGTTTTAAAAAGAACTACATTTTTTGTATAGTAAGGTGCTGTCTATCTCTTACGGCTTATGAGTTATTCAAAAGTTATCCAGAGTAAACAGGACTACATAGTCAATAGCCAGAAAATTCAAAATATAAATTTCATTTGTCATAAAAATATCTTAAACATATGTCATTTCAATCAAAATCGTTAGAGCCATTTTCAAGAAAATCAAAATTTTCGAAAAATCTTCCATATAAAGGGTAGTTTAATGTGGGGCTATTTTCTTCAAAATCTTTGGGTCGCATCCTTAAAAGACTTTGGTTTTTAACCGACTTTTCGTTTTTCAGTTATGCTGTGCAGAGACACACAGACACACCCACCCACCCACCCACACCCACCCACACACACACACACACACACACACACACACGAATCTTTTTCTAAAAATTCTTTATTTTTTGTATTCAGGGGGTCTCAAAACATATTTTCGGTGAAATCTCGACATCGAATTTTTGGGTGGAATGCAATATTTCCTTCTATTTACCAGTAGAGAAAGTAACGAGCTTTTGTAAGAATAGTTTGTTGAAGAATACGTTGAGAAAGTCATGTGAATATAACATTCTTATTCTTTTGGCCAGAGAAGAAATTTCGAGGTCATTACATAGCAACCCGCTCTTAAACAATTTGATTATCGCCTCGAATCCTGTTCTTTCAAGGAAATATGCAATAAAACAATTTCTACAAATGTTTATCTCGGTTAACATGAAGTAGATAGAAGAATAAGCTTTCGTAGCAATAAGTTTGTTGAAGAATGGAAAGAGAAAGTCATGTGAATGGTACACAACTGAATAAATATACCTATTTTCTTTGGGCTACCCTACTGGTTAAGGGTTAGGTCTGTCCTAGTCGTTGGCCGCTACACGTAATTATCAGTAACTATGGCATTCGATTATTTAATTGTTGTTTGTATTCCCAGCGTATTTATTAGGCATATTTTCTTGACTGAGAAATTACTGAATAACACAGGCTTGTCTGTGACAGTTGCGTCGCTCTCCATGACATCACCAGAAGAAAATGCTTCTGCTTCACCTATTAACGTTTTTCAACAAACTCGAAATGTCTGCTTCCGTCAGTTTCTGGTATTCAGTAAGGTAAACAACACAGGCAGGCACGTGTGTATGACACGGTCATACTGTGACCTGGGCGTGTCATTTGAAAAGAAACCATCCGGGACATTTCTCGTTAAACATGATGTCTCATCACGCCACACCAACCTGGGCCTGAAACATCCATCATGCTGGAATTCCTGGAGCAATGACGCTACAGAAATGAACGTGTGTGGGCTAACTTTGCTCCCTGACTGACAGACAAACACATGCCAATTTCTTTTGTTACCTTGTTCTTGACTCTGTTACTTTATCTTGCTTTACAAACAGGCGCTAAAGAATGGAATGAAACTGAACTGGTTCCAATACGGGATTAGATTGGGTTAGATTGCATCCTGTGAGTTGTTGGTGGACGATAGAACATGTTAATAATGTGAAAATTGAGTAACATGTATACATTAACATTATAATATATGAAAATACAGCACATACTGAATAGCATTACATAATTACAAGCCGTTACGTAAATGCATATTTACAGAAAAGATTCAGATTTACAAATATTTTTCTTCAGTTACAGAACTTACTAATGTACAGCTGGATTCACAGTTCTTGGCCCCTGACCTTGAGTGGAAGTCCCGTAGGCGAACCTATAGTTTCTGTCTCTCTCGTCATCTCATATATATAGCGTTCCACTCTTAGAAGACAGTATGGAGTTAAATGGGACATCTCTGTCTCTATCTAGCGCATACAAGTTGCCATTAGCCGCGTCCTTTTCTACCCTCGCGCTGTTGCCAGATTACTAATAGCATGGTATAAATATTCATTTGTTATAAATTTCAGGTTTGAACACATTATCCTATGCAGAATTTTTTTCTCTATCAGCTTATATCCTTTTCGGAGCCATTATACATTTCTATTAGTCCAAATTTCTTCAGAAAACGTTTTTTTTCAATAGAAGTCCGATATTTGCTGTTTCTACACTCATCACGCACTAACTAACAAACTAACTGCTAGAATGCATCTATATTTTTTTCTTAGGTAGAGTAAACCATAGTGCTACTACCTGCCTACTTTGAATTCTCTATGTTTACCCAGTTAAGTGTTATAATTTTTTAAATTAAATGTTTTCGGAAAATTTTATATCTGTGCACTGCAAAAGTTACGCAGTGTGAAACTTTTTTGTTATTGAGTTTACATCAGGGAACCAGCGAGAACAAATGTTGAGGAAGGTTGGAGAAAGTTTTTAAAATAAACCAAAAGGCAGTAACCTCTTTCTTTTATCCAGTAAGGCAAACAAAAGGTATTCATCTATTCAGCGTCAGGCCTGACACAGAAGATAGTATAAGGAGCAGCACTAACATGAGTTCGAAAGAAGCCGTGTGTGTAACTGTGAGCTGTTATTGCGTTATTTGTTTAATATTTTTGTAAATATTTGTAGTTATGGAGGGGGAAGCTAGGAAGAGACGATATGTTGGTAAATTAAGAAGTAAGGAACGCCAAATAATTATGAATGTGTTAGATTATTTTTGAAGTAAAATACGTGTAAGTAAGGCGGTAAAAGAAACAGCTAAGGCTATCGGGTGCTCAGAAGCAGTAGTGTGTATGATTAAAAAGGAAGTAATGAAAGTTCTCTAAGAACGCCATAGAAAAAGAAAGCAAAAAGGGCGGGACTACACAAAACGCTAGGTTAACGCAATATGATTGAATAGTGCAAGGTGGAGTGCGGCGAATTGTTCATTCTTTACAGTTTGCAAATATTCCACCCACGCTGAATATAATTTTGTCACGGGTCAGCAGTGATGCGACCCTACCAAATTTCTCAAGGGCCACTCTGATTTGGGGTTCGAATATGAAAGAAAGGGTAACAAGTGCATATTAATAGAAAGAGACGATATCGATATCATCAGATGGCGACATAAATATCTAAAAAACATAAAAAGGTTTAGGGACCAGGGGAAATCAATTGTTTATACAGACGAGTCATTTGTAAATTTAGGTCATACAGTAACAAAGGCATGGAGGGATACCAAATTTAAAAGTGCCCGTCTGATCAAGCAGCAATTGAAGGACTAAGTACAGGACTCAGACCACCTCGAGTCGCTCGCGGAGAAAGATTCGCAACTATAGCGCGTCTCACCCTTAAAAGACAGTACACGTTAAATGGAGCGCAGTGTTGCAACATGTACTAGTTGCGAATCTTTCTCCGCGAGCGACTCGAGGTGGCCTGAGTCCTGTACTTAGTCCTTCAATTGCTGCTTGACGAGACGGGCACTTTTAACTTTGGTGTCCCTCCACGCCTTTGTCACTGTATGACCTAAATTTACAAATGACTCGTCTGTATAAACAATTGATTTCCCCTGGTCCCTAAACCTTTTACGTCTTTTAGATATTTATGTCGCCATCTGATGATATCGTCTCTTTCTATTAATATGCACTTGTTACCCTTTCTTTCATATTCGAACCCCAAATCAGAGTGGCCCTTGAGAAATTTGGTAGGGTCTCATCACTGTTGAACTGTGACAAAATTATATTCTGCGTGGGTGGAATATTTGCAAACAGTAAAGAATGAACAATTCGCCGCACTCCACCTTGCACTATTCAATCATATTGCGTTAACCTAGCGTTTTGTGTAGTCCCGCCCTTTTTGCTTTCTTTTTCGACGGCGTTCTTAGAGGTCCTTTCATTACTTCCTTTTTAATCATACACATTCTGAACACCCGATAGCCTTAGCTGTTTCTTTTACTGCCTTACACGCATTTTGCTTCAAAAATAATCTAACACATTCATAATTATTTGGCGTTCCTTACTTCTTTATTTACCAACATATCGTCCCCTTCCTAGCTTCACCCTCCATAACTACAAATATTTACAAAAATATTAAACAAATAACGCAATAACAGCTCACAGTTACACACACGGCTTCTTTCGAACTAATGCTAGTGCTGCTCCTTATACTATCTTCTGTGTCAGGCCTGACGCTGAATAGATGAATACCTTTTGTTTGCCTTACTGGATAAAAGAAAGAGGTTACTGCCTCTTGGTTTATTTTAAAAACTTTCTCCAACCTTCCTCAACATTTGTTCTCGCTGGTTCCCTGATGTAAACTCAATAACAAAAAGGTTTCACACTGCGTAACTTTTGCAGTGCACATATATAAAATTTTCCGAAAACATTTAATTTAAAAAATTATAACACTTAACTGGGTAAACATAGAGAATTCAAAGTAGGCAGGTATTAGCACTATAGTTTACTCTACCTAAGAAAAAAATATAGATGCATTCTAGCAGTTAGTTTGTTAGTTAGTGCGTGATGAATGTAGAAACAGCAAATATCGGACTTCTATTGAAAAAAAACGTTTTCTGAAGAAATTTGGACCTATAGAAATGTATAATAACTCTGAAAAGGATATAACCTGATAGAGAAAAAAATTCTGCATAGGATAATGTGTTCAAACCTGAAAATTATAACAAGTGAATATTTATACCATGCTATTAGGAATCTGGCAACAGAGCGAGGGTAGAAAAGGACGCGGCTAATGGCAACTTGTATGCGCTAGATAGAGACAGAGATGTCCCATTTAACTCCATACTGTCTTCTAAGAGTGAAACGCTATATAGTACATGTTGCAACACTGCGCTCCATTTAACGTGTACTGTCTTTTAAGGGTGGAACGCGCTTTAATTCTGGGAATGAAACCATGCACAAGTGGGGCGGGGAGGGGGAAGGTAGTGATGCCTGCATTTCAACAGTCCCTACTAATTCACAATTCATTTTTTATGCAGCATGTGGTAATTAAAAGACATATTAAGATTTTTGCGATAAGAATGAATATAGTGAATTTATGAGACATTGATCATAGCATAAATAAAGTATGCTGCCATTGCTTTCTAAATTAGCATCCAAAACATTACACAATGAGAGTAGCGAAATTGTTTCAAATGTATGGGCATACATGAAGAAAAAAGCTAAACGCAAAGAACTGCTTACATCACAAGAGTTTTTCAAAAAAATTAAAAAAGTTCAAAAACGCGTATTAGATGCCACAGGAGCGTCAGAAATAACAGTGAAAAGAATTGTTCAAGAACGCGAACAACATGAAAATCAGACCAAAGACCAAATTTACAATATCTGCAGTGATGCATGTATTAATACGAACACATTTGCACAGCTAATTAAGCTAGGCACATTGTATAGACAGTTCTGCATGGACTGTACATACTACTTTACGAAGTAGAACGTTATGTGAGTAGCATATGACGCTTACGCACCAATTCGCTTGCTGTCAGCAGTCACCTGGCTTGGTAAGTAACTCGTTTTCAAGCTTTACATTTATTTCCTTCAGGGGCCAAGAACGCTGAATCCAGCTGTACAATTTTTCTACAGGTAAATAACAATGCTTAGGTTTACCTTACATTGTAAGGAGACTTTTACAGCCTGCACGCCTCATCATAATTTTTAATTTTTCTGCCGCATAAATACCTAATGAGTGGAGAAAATATTGATTATTATATTCCACTCAAGAATTCTGATATCTGAATTTTACCATACATGCACATTTTGAGGTCCCCTGCATCAACAAGGATTTTCCAGATAACAGTTCGCGCGCACGTGCGTCTGTGAAAGCTTAACCCAAAAATCTGATGTGTTGCACTCACATGACTTTCTCTACTCTAGTACTAACCATTCTTACAAGCTTTTATTACTATATCTTCTATGTGTTAGTTGAGATAAACATTTCTACAAATTATCTTATTGCTTATTTCCCTGTAGGTGTAAGAGGAATATGGGAATGCAGTAGGCTTTGAGCGATAGTCAAATCTTTTAAAGCTTTGAGATTCCGCTCTCTTTGCACGCATAACATATAAAAAAATCTGATGTGTTGGTCTCACATGACTTTCTCTACTGTTGTACTAACCATTCTAATAAACTCTTATTCCTATATCTCCATGTTAGTTAAGATAAAGATTCGTACAAATTATCTTATTGCTTATTTCCTTGTAGGTGCAAGGGGGATATTGGAATACAGCAGGCTTTGTACGGCAGTCAAATCTCTTTAAGCTTTGGGATTCCGTTCTCTTTGCACGATTAACATATAAAAAAATGAACAACGTTCTTGCATATCGCTAAAAGTTCTAAGTTTTCCGAAACTCACACACATAACAAGGAATATCTCCAAAATGGTTCACCCTACAAGAAAATTTATTCTGACATAAATTGTGTATTTTAGCAAGATCTACATTTTTTGTATAGTATGATTTGGTCTATCTCTAACGGTCGGGTAACTTAAAGCTCTATGGACTTCGAGCTCATTTGAGCATCATTTCACCCATTTCACTCACTCACCGTCCGGTATGACATTACTTTGGAGAACGTTAAAACACGTCTCCCCATGCAAATACCCTTAGCAATTAAATACGTAGGAATTAGGGGGTGCTTTGTTAGTATAAATGCATGTTAGTTGGGTTCCACACAAGCACCCCGTTAGTATCGATTAATTAGTTGCTGGTATGCAAGAATGCGAGTGCGTCAGTGATGTGTCCTGGGGTCCGCATGACCAAGGACCTGAATGGGTCCATGGGATTAGTGCCATGCAGTGGTTGCGTCAAAGAATGTAAGTGGATTAATGATTAGTTAATGTGTGCATTAGCATATCGGCTAAGTGTTAACATCCATTAAAACATATACTCAAGGTGGGAGCAAACGTCGTCAACACTTACCGTTCGTGTTGAGCTGGATTGGTTGTTCGGGTCAGTTGAGTAGCGCTGCGAAGAACGGTCAGTGGTATTGGCTATGGCTGCGAGGCTTAAAACTAGGAGTTAGATGGGCCAGGGTGTGTAACTTGTCAAACGCGCGAGATGAACGCAAACGTCAATGGTATCAGAGTTTATAGTAAGTGTTCGATCAAGCAGTGATAGTGGACGGTTGTGCTGTCATGGGAGTTGTCATAGGTTCCCAATTCCCGAATAAAGGGGTTGGTGCTTATTAATAGTTTGGTATACATGTCGGTCGATAATTTCTTACTGAACTGTTCTATGGTGCGGATATCGAGCTCGGTGTGTAGTCCTGTCTGCTGGGGTGGTCCGCGGGACCTTAGCTACGTAGCGGAGCGCTTTGTTTGGTATTTTCTGGAGGGTGACAATATGTATGGCCATTGCATATCTCCACACGGGGGTTCCGTAGGTCATAAGGGTAGGATGAGTGTTTTGTAGAGTGAGGCCAGGGCGCAGTCGTAATGAATTGCTATGGTTAAACAGAAGGTACATATTACTTATTTGAGCGGCCGCTTTGTTACGCGGTTTACGAATATTTCCGGTGAAGTAACTCCCTGGACGAGGGAGAGTCCTAGGTACGTAACGTTAGATGTCCAGGGGATGTTCCCGACAAACATTGTAAGCGGTGCGAGTCGGTGTTGTGGGTGCCGAGGAGTGTTACGTCATTTGAAGATTATGGCTTGTGTTTTGATGGGGTTATCATTAATGTGCCAGTCTGTGTAAGGGTGTCAGGGTGCGCTCTGTAGTTACCATCGTATGAACTGTGATTGCGTCAAGTGGGTCATAAGGCAGTATCATCTGCGTACAGGAATTTGACATTGGGCGGTGGACTAGGTATATCGTTCATGTAAATGTTAAACAGTACTGGTCCGATCAGGCTGTCTTGAGGGACCCCGGCAAGGATGGGTCTCGGAGTGGAGTGCGAGAGATTTACTACGGATCGGAAGTTGTGGTCAGTGAGGAGTTGGCCTTAAGATTTATGAGGTGTCTGAAAAGTTTAATTCTGAAAGCTTGCGGAGGATGACAGACTGTTGAAGGCGCGTTAAATTTCAAGAAACAGACCCCGGTAGAGCGGTGTTTGCTGAAGCTGCGTGTGATGAATTCGGTGGCACAGAAGGGTTGGAGCGTAGTGGAGTGATTTCTGTGGAAGCCAAATTGTTAATTGATTAGCAGCTTATATCGGAAAATGTGTGCGCTGAGCATGATTTTCTCGAGGAGTTTGCTGAGGGATTTTAGCAGGCTTATAGGCCGATAATTGTGTGGATTTGTGTGGTTTTTGTTCTTCTTTGGGAAGCGCCTTACAAGGGCGGTCTTCCAGTTAGCTAGGTAGTCTCCGTGGAACAGCGTGAAATTAAAGATAGTCGCAAGTGCTTTTCTTGCGTTGGAAGGCAGGTATTTAAGAGCTATGTTCGGGGTTTTGTCTGGTCTAGGACCCTTTCGGTTTGGTAAATGCCTGATGAGCCACTGGATGTAATATGTGCTGACCGGGCGGATCCGGTTGTGTTTGGCGGGTGCCAAAATCGCGAGTGAGGCCTTCTGTTTCGGTCGTGAAAACTGGAGAGGAAGATTGGTCATTAGGGCCTGAGAGTACATTGGAGCGCACGGCAAGGACTTCAGCTTTCTCGTCGCCGGTTGATGCAGCGAGTTGGTTGCATACTAAGGGAGAGATTGGCGGCCCCTTCTGAACCGGGCATTTGACAATCCGTCAGAGAATTGCTCATGTAGAGGTTCCGGAGTTTGGTCCCAGTGCTGGTTTAGAAAGGCTGGGGTAGCCTACTATAAATAGAGGTTGTGCCTTAGCTAATTGTCAAGGTTGACCGAGTGATGGGATTTCTGCCATTTACGGCGCGCTTGGTTTCACACAGTGGAGTGATTTGAAGTTTTTATACCCATTGTCAAACTACGGCACGCTTCTAAACATTACCCAGTGTCTGCAATGTCGTGCTTGATGGTGGTTTGAAGATGTATGGTGGCTTGTTCAAGATCGTTCGGGATGTTGAGTAGAGCTACGTGAAACGTGGAAAAGATGGGTTCCTGGAACTGCGCCCGTTCGCCTTGTTGAAGTTTCGGTGAAGAGGAAGCTGTGTACCGGATGGGAAGCCTTAGAATGTGAGAGGCACTGGTTAGTGGCCGGGCTGAGGGAAACGATTAGTAAACTTTGGCCACGAGGCACTTCGCGTAATTGCACTATGTCAACAATGCTAGGGGATTGTGTTGAGGCGCAATGGAGTGGACGTGAGTTCTTCGGGTGCCCAGGTGACGTGGTCTGAGTTATTTTGTGGGCAAGAAGTTTGCTTCCGGCTGTGTAGCTGGAGTCGCAGTTCCAGATGAGGTGTTTGGCGTTCAGGCCGCTGGCAATGAGTAGGCGGTGATAAATTTGGAGGAGCTGGTCTAAGTCTCCCGCGGGTAGGTTGTAAACTGCTACTATGGTGGCATTGAAGTTGCTAATGGACACGCGTATAGCAGTAGCTTCAATGCATGAAACAGGGAGGATTTGTACTTGATATTGAATTGACCGCAATGGCGGCGCCGACACCCGAGCCCGTCGCGGTCTGTGCGGTGAACGACATATCCAGAGTTGGAACCGGTTGGTTGGATGTGTGTTTCAGAGAGCAGGGTCATGTCAATGTCGTATTTGGCAAGAAAGTTAGCGAGTTCTGCTTTTCGACGACGGACCCCATTTTTGTCATAATCCTTATCGAGAAGTTGTCCCTTGCGTTTTTGATCCAAACCACGAAGTCGCGGGATACAGCAGCGCGTGCTATCGTGTAACCCGCATTAGGGTATTCGACGTCAAAGTCAGAAACGAGGTACACCACATCGGTCGCATCGCTGTGTGCCAGATATATAGGCCGCTGCATCTGTGCAGCTTGAGATGGGTGTATGGCACCTGCTGAACCCCGCCGGAGGGTCGGTCGGTTTAGCTGCCTTAGACCTGGTGATTTCGGCAGCTGCTCCTCTGGCAGGAGAGGAACCTGTTTGGTTGGCAGCGGAGCATTGCCTGAGTGTAAATTGGGTGATGGGTTGGGTCAGGGGAGGGTGTTGGGCCGCTGGCCGGTGTAACCGTGGATTAACCAGGCGGGAAATGCTGGATGAATAGACAGAAGTGGCGGAAGAGGCGGTATGAGGGGCAGATGGGTTGATAGGAGTGTAAGAGGGGGAGGATGGGGCAATAGATCCGATTGTGGCTGTGGGAATCCGAATTCGAAGAGGTAGGTGTGCCACCGGGAAGGACGGAGTCTATTGAGGAAAAGGATGCATTAGGAGCAGAAGTAGGAATTCAGGAGACAGGAGGTTCCGAGGATTTAAAAGGTGTGGGTTCCCGCGCATGGGAGGTTATCGCTTTACTGCGCGTCGCTGGCGCCATGGTAGGTGAACGAGCAAGTCGCAGGCAGAGTCGAAGAGGAAGTGCTCTGGATGGTCTGGTGCAGCGCCACCTAGAGCGGAAGCCTATTAGTGGAAAGAGGAAATATTGTTAAAGAAAAATAAAGGTATTCAGGTGGCTGCTGAGAAGCATGAGGAACAGCGGGCCGAACACCAAAGGTGTACCGTTTCTCATCAACAAGAACGAGGGCTGAGACGTTGTTCCTCTCCGTCGGAATCACGAAAGCTAGCTGGCGGTTGCAGATACTGGCTGTCTTTCCTCTTGCTGGTGGGAAAGTCTGGCTGCCGGTGCCTTCGAGTGAGTGAGTGGGGTTTAAGGGCCCGTCGACAGCTAGGTCATTTGAGCCAGGTGCCTTCGAAGAGTGGTAGCGAAGACGCTAGCTGCCTTTCCTCTTGCTGGTGGGAAAGGCCGGCTGCAGGTGCCTTCGAAGAGTGGTAGCGAAGACGCTAGCTGCCTTTCCTCTTGCTGGTGGGAAAGCCCGGCTACAGGTGCCTTCGAAGAGTGGTAGCGAAGACGCTAGCTGCCTTTGCTCTTGCTGGTGGGAAAGCCTGGCTGCCGATGCTTTCGTAGAGTGGCGGTGAAGATGCTGGCTGGCTTTCTTCTTGCTATCGCTGGTAAGGCTCTTCTTGCGGTCTTCGCGCTACTGCTGCTGTAGCTCGAAAATAGCTTTGTTAATGATTTGAAATTTCAATACTTCTACTTTTTCTAGTGCTAAGTCACTATTATCTTTTTTCAATTAGCCATCAAAGTCATTATCATAATCATTATGACGACCATCTTTCTAAAGATAATACTTTCACTTCAGCCTCGTGTATCTTTCGTGTATTCCTGAAACAAAATGTGAAATGAAACCATTACTGCAAATGTTATCTCCAAGTATAATTATTCGAAATTCAAACAAACAAATAATATCTCTGGAATGTTCACTCCACCAAAAATTAATTGGATATAGTAGACATAATAAGTTTTTGTAAGAACAGTTTGCAAAAGAGTGGACGGGGAAGATTCATGCAAATGCAGAAATCAAGCTTTATATTTTATTTGCAATGTATGCATATCCTGGGTCCAGTGGAGAAGTCAATTCAACTGTTAATTAGAGTACAAACATTTGAAATTGAGCCCCATCCCAGCAGGTATGCTCTCCTGCAACATTCTGTGACTCATTATCGACACTCTTAGAAACTGGTATCCATCGTTTTGAGTGTCACCTATTTTTCCTTCTTTATGCCATATATTTACATAACCCGGTTTGATGGACCCTTTCGTTTATGTTTAGTGTCAATAAATTATATATTACAGTAATCACTTAGATTGTTGAACTCAGAGAACACATTATTGGCACACATACGCCTTGTAGTGAGCGCAGGAAACACATTCTTACAACTTATAGCTCTTAGTTCAACTGTCATTTGGTGTACTCCTGTGTTGTGAATAAGAGTGAAAGGTTGCAGTTTATGTTTACAATCCTGTGCCTCAATACTATTTGGAAGAAGGGTAAGAGTAATTTGTAACACTAAACAACATCATGATCAGCAATTATATTCGTATAGGCCAGGCATGTCAAACATCACTCCGAGGGTGTGAAGAGAGGGGTCTACCCCTCCTTAACTGCAGTAGCACGCGCTAGTAGAACCGGTTTTCGCTTTGTTTTTCCCGTTTTCCGATTTGATCATCAGGAGGGAGGGAAAATAGGGGAAAATTTTTCACGCCTTGTGAGTGCTGTTTGACACCCCTGGTATAGGCTATAGAAGAAAAGGTTACATAATACCTGTGCTATTTCTTTACATTCTGTTCTTCTGATAAAATGTCGCAATCTACATATAAATCAAGGAATAGAAAGAAAGGCCGCATATGTTTTTGAAGCGCAGATTTTGAGTCTGTTGTTACTCAATGGCTATCTGGGGATAACAGCCCCCTTTCAAATATAACTATTGCTTCGGATGAAAATGATGAAGTTGATCCACAGACAACGGCATGCAACTCTTTATATGAAGAAAATAATGGTGGTGATGATGATATGGTGATGATGATGATGAAAATGATGATATGATGATGATCATGATGGAAGATAGTGCAAGTAATAATGTATTAATAAAACTTATTTTCATTTAAAATCTATTATTAGACATAACGGATCCAATGGACCCAGGATATGTAAATGAGCAAAATATATAGGTCATGCACAGAAGGGTTAACATTGTCAGTTTATATCCATTTAATATCTGATATACACAAAATGTACAGACATTTAAGCTTTCATTTAGCGCAAATCATTACAATGATTTGTCATTTAAGAACACCAAAATACTTTTTACAGTGATTTGTAAAAGTTATCAGGATAATTTACCTTTTAAATAATATTCTACAGAACAAAATTACTTGCTACAAAGATACTCTCCAGCAGCAGTTTTGAAGGCATCAAAAGTTTGCTTGGAAGAGTATTAAATGTTTTAGTGGTTTCATAAATCAAAGCTTTCTGTAGCAAGATAGATGACGATGGATATTTCGTTTTTGTCTAGTGTTTAATGTCATGAATTTCCATGTTTGTGAATCATTCTGAAACTATTCTAAAAAGAGCAGTACATGGAAGAACTGTGTTCTAAAAGATACGTTTCAAAATAAGCCACCTCAGGTGGTCTTCTGTTAATGTGCTTTGGAACTGCCATAAACATTACCAAAATTAGTAACAGCATACTTTGGACTGGCATTATGAGTTGAAACATACATTTAAAATCCTACGCTGTTTAGCGAGAATGTGAAATAATCGGTAACAAGTGACGTCATATCTTTCTTCGTCACCCTCAAATGCCTCGCCTAAAAGCTTGATTTTGAGGCAAACTTGTGCTTAGCTTTTCTGTGTCCCTCTTTTACCTATAACGAAATATATAATGAAACCATTTCTATTAATGTGTATCTCAATTAACATGAAGTAGGTAAAAATAACATATTTTAAGAGTAGTTTACAAGGCAACAGGTGCCCTGAATAGCACACTTATCGAACGCAATGTTCCTTTGGCATAGCGTGTGAGATTTCTGATTACACAACACGAAAAAGGGTTAAATCTGATATCAGCTATGTAATATTACAACCCTACACCATGTGAACGTTAGAAAAATTACAGATATAATCTACAATATTAATTGTGAGTGTCATTATACTTGTAAATGCTCTCGCCAATTATGTCAATATAAACATTTGCTGTTACACACACATGACTTTCTTTTATCTACTTCATGTCAACCGAGATAAACATTTATAAAAATACTTTTATTACACATTTCCTTGTAGGAGGCTACAGTAGGCTTATGCGACTGTCAGATCTTTTTAGACCCGGTCACTATGTAATAGCTTTGGCATTTCGTTCTTTTTGCATTAATCTGATGTGTTGCACTCACATAACTTTCTCTACTCAGGCTTGTGCAAATTATTCAAACAACTACTCTTTTATCTACTTCATGGTAATTGAGATAAACATTTGCAGAAACTGTTTTATTGCATATTTCCTTGTAGATGTAACGGAATAAGGGGAATACAGTAGGTTTTGCATGCTAATCAAATATTTTAAGAGCGGGACGCTATGTAATAGCTTTGAAATTCCGATTTTCTTTTATGGCCAAGAATGAAAGAAAACTGATGAGAACACCAGTTGCTTGTTACACTTGAGACATTGTTGTACACACTCAGGGCACAACACAACTGATCCGTCGAATGCACTTAGCACAACTTAAGTTCGGAACTTAACTTAAACACAACTTAAGCTCGTAACCTCTGGCAGGATTACCAACTATTCCACTCAACCAATCATGTGCATAACAATTTCAAATTTCACCCAACGACAGCCTTCATTAGCGAAAAAGTTATCACATTTCATTACTACCTCTTCTGCTTTTCTTGTGTTATGATCAGGTTAGAGAATCTAGCTGCATTGTGCTATAGATGCGCAACAGCTGACTTAATTTGACGCAATAGAGTCGCTATTCAAATGTAAAATGTGGCTGACTCTCGCTTCGGTGCTGAGATAGATGAAATAATTCGAAGAGTACCTCAGAACACAGAATACAACGGGAAATATGTTTGGAATCAGTTTGAAAAATTTAGTATTGAACGAAATTATGAATTAACAGCAGCTACTACAACTACTGACATTAACATCTTAAAAAATTGGAGCATCAATATGAGAATCTCGTAGGCTGTGCCAATGGACGCTGATGTAAGTATTCATGCTACATTTTTCTCTTAAGAGGTTATTAATTGCAATGCAGCATTTAAATAACATTTCATTGGCTATATCGCCCTTTAATTCGTGAAATACTCTTGATAAATGCAACTAGCGACAGTCAAATTTTCTAAATAAATTGAAAATCATTGTGGCATTACTTATGACTACTTTATACATAGAGGCGTTACTGTATCATTACAATATTCTGTACCATTTATCACCAGGGGCGTAGTTTTGGGGGACGCTAGTACGCTGAGCGTTCCCCTTATTTTTCTGTTTGTTTTATATTTATTTTGTTTTGTAATAGTTTTAACGCAGGATAATTGTTTTATAAAATCATCTAGCACTGAATTTAGCTAGAATTGCAAACACCAAATTTACTAGTCAATCTGTTCGGTTCTAAAACAGCGGCGTACGCTGAGGCGAGTCAGCGTTTCACTGCCTGCATGTGATATGGCTAGGACGGACTCCCCGCGAACCCCTCACTTGTCTCTTGCCTGCCCCTCTCACCACCGTAACCCCCTCACTTATCCATCTGTATAGGCTAGCGTTTAGCTGTATGCTATAGCGCGGTTGTGACTCCGGCGTATTGTTGATGTACTGCCAATTGTGTTTCTTTGCAAATAAAATTGTTGTACATAAACTCAAAGTGCGTGTGATATTTACATCATAAGAATGAGTGACAAACCGCACCAGTTAAGATGTTTACTCTCATTCATTTTTTCGAATTTTGGGAAATGAGTTTGTTTTCGTTTTTTCGCACTATATGGCATATCTCTCGCTATGTTTGTTTTATGATAGTTGTATATTTTTATTAAATGTGCTTAATATACATTTTAACGTATTACAGTTCAGAATGAAAGATGTTGTGTACTATGGAAATTACAATAACTACAAAACAGTAGTGCTACTTTAATTTTATTTCTTATTCGTACTATAGTACTCTTAAGAAATAATATTTAAAGGAAACAATGGAAAGCCTAAGTGCAAAAGGTTTAGTTTTCCAAGAATTCCCTAACCTTTCCTATCAGGGAAACTAGGTCAGGTTAAAAAGTGTCCATTGCCAAGAATTTTAATCTATCCAGACCATCACTTCACTGTTGACAAAATGGTCAACTTCCAAGTATGTTAAACCGTTCGTTATCATCAGCCATTACTTCAATATTTTTGTAACCGAGAGTTTTACTTTATTCTTTTTTGTAATGTAAAAATTCACAGAAATGACCTTAAAAGAACGTAAGAACTACTTTTTGTATTGAAGTAGCTGGAATTTCGCGGTTTTTCGCAAAATAAGGAACTTTCGCTTCAATCTGCACTCATCGCTAAAACAATAATATTTACTTATTGATCAACATCACATAATTCAGAAAGATAATGGCAAATCGCCTTAATATGTCTGTCGCCCTTATCGTTAATGCGAAAAAAAGTGTCCCTAGTTATAACGTTCTCACTTTTACTTTCTCTACTGGTAAGCAGGGGAAGTATTGTATTCCACCCAAAAAATTCGATGTCAAGATTTCACCGGAAATATATGTTTTGAGGCCCCCTGAATCCAAAAAGAGCATTTTTAGAAAAAGGTCCGTGTGTGTGTGTGTGTGTCAGTCTGTGTGACTGTGGACAGCATAACTCAAAAACGAAAAGTAGGTTAAAAACCAAAGTTGGTATTTAGGTTTAATGTCTTTCATGGATGCGACACCCTAAACTACCCTTTACATGGAAAATTGTTCGAAAATTTTGATTTTCTTGAAATTGGCTCAAACGACTTTGATTAAAATGTCATATGTTTGAAATATTTTTATGGCAAATGAAATGTATATTTTGAGTTTTCTGGCTATAGCCCATGTAGTCGCATTTACTCTGGACGACTGTTGTATAACTGGTAAACCGTTAGAGATAGACCAAATCATACTGTACAAAAAATGTAGATCTTGGTAAAATACACAATTTATGTCCGAATAAATTTTCTTGTAGGTTGAACCATTTTGGAGATATTCCTTGTTATGTGTGTGAGTTTCGGAAAACATAACTTTCGTGAAATGGAGCATCGTTGTTCATTTTTTTGTATGTTACGTGTGCAAAGAGGACGGAATCTCAAAGTTTTAAAAGATTTGACTATCGCACAAAACCTACTGTATTCCAATATTCCCCTTGCACCTACAAGGAAATAAGCAATAAGATAATTTGTACAAATGTTTATCTTTACTAACAAGAAGATAGAAGAACAAGAGTTTGTAAGAATGGTTAGTACAAGAGTAGAGAAAGTAATGTGAGTGCAACATGTAAGATTTTTTTAATTTCATGCTACACCACTGTTTATCACCACATTATTCTTTTGTTTAGCCAGGGTCACCAACTGTATCCCCATAAATCGCTGAAAAACAATTACACATTACCATCGATTAACAATAAAAACTCAAAATGCTGAGTAAATCAAAACGTTTTGGTGATGCATCTATTTTAGCATGACATTCAAAGAATTCAAAATGCTATACCAAGTAATACACTGAAAAATATGAATGTGGTGTATGAAATCAGTTCAATTATTTCTGTAATGAAATCAGTTGGCAGTACCGCGTAAGTCGAACTGCACTAATCGCAATGAATATATTTTAGGTTATTTTTATAGAATTTAACATTTTCTGGGCAAATTCTTGCGATATATTATTTAAATTCATGTTTTATAGTCCAGATAAATATTATTCGACGGTCTCAACTTCCCAGGCAAATTCTCTCGCTCCATTCAAGAATTTATCGCTTAGATCAGAGGTCTTATGCTATTGCTTGTAATAAAATTGTGATTAGCCTGTATTCAAATAATTTCTATGTTAGAGCTAAGTAGTCACCAAAACCGTAGTCTGTGGAGTTGCTAACTCATTTCTGTAGGTCTGAAGCTACTTTCTTGCATTTCGTATCCGGACTAGAGGAATAAAAATATAAAGAACGTAGGCTTTATGTGTATTACGTCAAACCTCAGTGTCATTGTCCTTCGGCGTTTGCCATTTTCTACACTTTATATGCACGACTTGTACAGAGGAAACAATTACGCGTAAATACAGCCGACTCGGCAACATCGTCAAATGCTTTTGGCCCTGGACTTCACATAGAGGCACAGCTATTTCTGGCAATGCCTCTCGAGGTGACACTTTACAACAAATATGTGCCTATGACTTGCAGATACGCAGGAGCATAGAGACAGCATTGAACTGTTCAAAAATCAGGCCAATGTACACTGGGTGTACCCCCCCCCCCCAAAAAAAAAAAAAAAAACCACACCAGCAACGTTTAGTATGTTGTGCAGGATGGCAAGCTGATCGGTTTTCAAATAGGAACCCCTGTCCGGAAATGCACGGTTTGGACGCTGTAGAGCTCCGAAGTTTGAGAAGGAACGGCAGTTTAATACCTTAATACGGAAGGCATGCAACCCTTTAGCTATCTGCGCACTGGGATGAACGAACTGCGCATAGTAACACTCTTGCGCATGCGCTAAATTCCTCTATAGAGCCCTTGGTGCGTATCCTACTGCATTACTTGTGTATTTTCCAGTACAGTAGCGTCTTTAACAGCAGTGCGACATATACGTACCAGTACACGGCTGCTGATTCACATGAGCTCGAGCTCACTTTGATGTAAACGTGCGGAATCACCTTAACGTCGCATACTCAGATCGATCATTTGGTAAGTGTGGACAAGTTCCATGGCCAGCACGGTCACCAGATTTGACACCTCTCGACTATTTTCTGTGGAGCTGTATGTAGAGTATAGTGTAACGTCACTGGAAAACCTTATGGCTCAAGTTCCGGAGCGACTGAAAATCTTCTAAGACAACTGCACATATTTGGTCATATGCATAAGCCTCACCACCGACGATATAGGCTCTGCATTGACGTAAGAGGTGCGCAGTTCGAAGCCCACTTGTAATGTAGACAGCTCGATATTGGGTTTATTGACGAAATGTGAACGTTGTTGTTTAGAATATTGAAGAATACAAATCAATAACACTAAATATTTTGAAAATCATTAAAACACCAACATGTATACTTTAAAGTTTATTTTATCATAGAGGCACAAATTATTCCACAATGACAGATTTTCTATCTTTTAGGCTTCTCATGAAAAACACACGATTCAATGAAAACTACGGAAGCTATACAGGATGTTCATAGAAAATTAATTTTATTTTTATGCCAATATTTAAAATTTATTAAATTTTAATCAAACTCATTTGAGCTGTTTTTAAGAAAATGTTAATGAAAACTTTGAGTTGACGTGCTGACCCCCGCCACCCCAACCTGCACTCCTCCGTGGCCTTGGCTGCCGCTGGAGAACCTCTGTATAGAGGAGACGCCCTAGGGATTATTATATAACGAACATTCTTGGTTGTGACATCGGTTATTTATATGCTAAGGATCAGGAAAAAATTAGATAATTTCCAACAAATGGTTGGGCTGTAAAAGAACTCTTTTAAAAAGAGTAAGGAAAGAGACGATTCTGAAATATTATGAATTTTTTATGGTGTCTGCGTTATTGTATCGAGCAGAATCCTAAACTTTAACAACTATTAAGCACAGAGGTATTGAACCAACAGAGATGCGATTGTTAACATCTTTGGCACCTACCGTTGCAGGACTACAAAAGGAACTAGGAAATTTGAGAACAATTATCTAGGCATTAAGGGAATAAATAATAGAGAAGATAGACTTACACCAAAATAAGTGGCATTAGCATGTGATACAAATGGAAGTTGATCGCATTCCTAGAGAACTTTCTGAATATAAATCCCAAGGAAGAAGAAACATTGGACGACCTAGCGATAGATGGAAAGATCAGTTGTGAATTCCTTCGCTTAGGAACACACAAGTCTTAATTCTGTCCAAGCAATATTTATATTAGCAGAGGGTGCAGGAAATTATATACAATACAATTAGATATTTATAAAAAGTGGAAAAGCCTAGGTTTGCAACTATACTCCTCAATAATTTGTATATAATGATGCATTTTCATGTAAATGGTTATCTGGGTCGAGGGAGAGATTTGTTGCAAATCTTCGTCCTACATTCTTAGAATTGTGGCAAATCATATTAAAAACTCCAGTATTTGTTCGAGTTTTTTTGGTTATGCAGTTCTTTCTCTCATTCACTCACACATACAAAAATATGGGCCGGTTTACTTTTTCTTCAGAGGACTTAAAACTTATATTTTCACTGGAGTTTTGATATCACGTTGAATGCAACTGTTGCGTAGATGAAGAAAAGGCAAATATATACCTAATATGTGTTCAAATTGTCTCAAGTATCTAACACACCAAGAGATTGACAGTGGGTACTAGAGTTCTGATAATAGTAATGAACATTATCAAAAAAACGCAGTTCTAAAGCGAGTCACTGGAAGGACCTGACGGGCTGAGATAAGCGCTGTAGTTACTCGAGAGGTTGTTGTTGTTGTAGTGTTTAACGCCCGCTTTTACTACTACGGCACCGCAGGCGGTGACACTGATGACACATGGAATGAAGATGGAGCACCAGTGGAATGAGATGGCGGGGGAAACCGGAGCACCCGGAGAAAACCCGCCCTGACGCCGCTTCGTCCACCACGAATACCACATGCAGGTCCCTGGGATCGAACCCGGGCCGCCTAGGTGGTAGGCGAGCGCGCTAACCGCTCGGCCTCGAGAGGTCCTCCAGAGACTTTATACTTCTGTTCACTATGTACCAGAGTTTCAAATGCTCATAAATCGGTTGAATTTTTCCATGATCTTGTGAATGGTCAATATTATTTTCCACTTTCTCAGGAGAGCAAACATTGAATCTCACACAAAACTTATAGTTTTACAGAAATATATATTTTGAGATTCATTGGAACAAAACAATGCATTTTTATAATACAAGAGATACTATTACTACAACTTATTACAATGTGTATCCTGCATTTTCTTTAAATAGACTGTGATATCTTCTTCACACTGATTAAATTTTGATTATTGCATAACTGGGAACTTTGGAGTTAGACAAAAAATTACTACAGACACCATTTGCAACAAATATTATTTCCGTAGTGTTAGCCGTTTCGAAATATTTCATCTTGCATATTTACACTTTTCAAAGAACGTTATCCGACGGAATTGAAAGTTTTTATTGTTTTCTCTTTGCATCGCAAGAGATTAATACACAGTGATAAACAGTTGAATGTAAATAAACATTCATTTCTTTATTTTAAATAATTACTAGGTAAAATATATCGTCAATAACATAACATGGATAGCAGATTCACTTTTTATGACTGCTTTAATATACAAGAGGTATACGTGAACGTATTATAACGCCGGTCGCGGCGCATATCAAAGAACGGTCGGGGCCAAGTCACCTCACATCACATACCAGTTGCGGTGCCCATCAAAGGCGCTCAAGGTCAAGCGGTCCCACAACACTCACGCGAGCAAACACGTGACAACAATCAAAGCGTTTACGAGATTACTAGCGAAGTGTCGGCCGGCCGGTGTATTTGTAGAGGTTCCAGAAAAGGCGAAGTTCGAGAAAGGTCAGTAATACGTCATCCTTGCTATATAAGGAGGCGAGGGTCGCGAGGAGTGAGCAGCAGCTGTTAAAGTCTCAGTCGCCGCAGAGACAGTTTTTAGTGTGTGTGTGTGTGTGTGTATGTGTGTGTCAGCTGCGCATCGTGAAGGAAAAGACCGAAGCAGTTAATGAGTGTCGAGTGATCGTATCGTCAGAGTTAGCTGTTTGAGAGACAGAGAAAGTGATAGAAAAGAGTGAATCAAGATTACTAGAAGAAAACAGTTGTGAATTGAAGTATCACCAAAGACTGTAGACTTTGTTAACGTCAGTCGAAGAAAACTGTGTATTTGTGCAAACGTTTTGGAGGAGATTAAAGTAATTGGACTGGACTTTTGTGGTTTTGTTACATGGTGTCAGGAGTGGGATTTATCGAATTGTCATTTTGTTACAGTTCACATTCCTCCATTTCTTTAGCCATTTCTACGGTCGTGTCGAAGGCTCTGATTTGAGAATCTACTGATGCTGGTAGAAACTCTCCGGACTGTAGGTTAATATTGGATTCATTATTTTTATAGAAATATGAATTCTGAATGAACTGGACTTTATAGAAAATTCAAATTTTTATTCATTATGCAAATGCATCTAACATAAATATGTTCGAAATTATTAGAAGAATGAGAGAAAAGAAAACGAAAATGTTCTATGCAAATTGTGTTTGGGATGGGAGCAATTTTCTGAAAACTTTCGCCTTGCAACCTCAGATGTTGATTGACTTAAATGTGGCATTCGGTATTTGTCCTATATTTTACTGCTGAGTTAGGATATTCATACACACGTGCGGATGTAGCCGTTTTTACTTTCTCTACTGGTAAGTAGCGGAAGTATTGTATTCCACCCAAAAATTCGATGTCGAGATTTCACCGGAAATACATGTTTTGAGGCCCCCTGAATCCAAAAAGAGCATTTTTAGAAAAAGGTCCGTGTGTGCGTCTGTGTGTCAGTCTGTCAGGCTGTAGACAGCATAACTCAAAAACGAAAAGTTGTTAAAAACCAAAGTTGGTATTTAAGTTTAATGTCTTTCAAGGATGTGACACGAAGATTTTGAAGAAAATAACCCCACCTTAAACTACCCTTTACATGGAAACTTTTTCGAAAATTTTGATTTTCTTGAAAATGGCTCTAACGATTTTGATTAAAATGTCACATGTTTGAGATATTTTTATGACAAATGAAATGTATATTTTGAATTTTCTGGCTATATCCCCTGTAATCGTATTTACTCTGGACGACTTTTGCATAACTGGTACACCGTTAGAGATAGACCATATCATGCTATACAAAAAATGTAGATCTTGCTAAAATACACAATTTATGTCTCAATAAATTTTCTTGTAGGGTGAACCATTTCGGAGATATTCCTTGTTATGTGTGCGAGTTTCGGAAAACTTAGAACTTTCGTGAAATGGGTCAACGTTGTTCATTTTTTTATATGTTACGTGTGCAAAGAGAACAGAATCTCAAAGCTTTAAAAGATTTGACTATCGCACAAAGCCTACTGTATTCCAATATTCCCCTTGCACCTACAAGGAAATAAGCAATAAGATAATTTGTACAAATGTTTATTTTAACTAACACGAAGAAGATATAGGAATAAGAGTTTGTAAGAATGGTTAGTACAAGAGTAGAGAAAGTCATGTGAGTGCAACACATCAGATTTTTCTAAAAGTGCCCAAACACACATATTCCTGCGATGAAATCTCTGCATCATATTTCTGGATGGAGTACATTTAATCTTTACAGATTAGCGATAGAGAAAGCAATGCGCTTTTATTGTGCAACACAATTTCATTTATGGTCAGTTTACTCTTGTTTTCGTCCCTAACAAAATGAACGTCGCTTCTTGAATATCAACTGTCAGCGCGTCAAGAGGCTTTAACACTATTATCTGAAGAGTTTTAAGCCTACACTTTGGCCTTGGAACACCTCTGTCGAACTCTTATATAACACGCAGATGGTATTACACTGCAAGTATACAATATACGTGAACTGAAATTTAATAAAGAAAATCTCAAACAGCCATCTTTGATGCAATTGGAGGGTCAACAGCTTCTGTTCCAGCAACACAGACTACGCAATACGCTTGTCATTACCTAAGAAAAAATGGGCTTGTTTCAAAACCGATCCTCTTGTCACTTGCGTCATATCGCGTACACGCATGTCTTCGTCCGTGTGCCTAGAATAGTAATGTACGAGTATAACCAGGTACTCACACATACTTCAGTGAGGAGTGCCACATTATGTACCACACGCACAGAGGTACATAAAACATAAATGGGAGTTTATCATCTGTACATTACTTATATTAGCTGAAGAATACTATGATGAATAAGAATACATGGACAGGAAAGAGACGAGATGGACATAATGACCTATGGAAACAACTAGAATAATGACCGAATCAAATGCTCGTAAATTGTTTCTGACTATCACAGCCATGTGATTTTTGTTTGTTAGTGTATGCAGATACCTTCTGCTTTAATATGATTAAAAAATATATTTTATGCATTCAATAATTTTCTAGCAAATACTTTTTTCACTTGCCATTAATTTAAAGAAATATTTACTTTCACCAATTCACATAGGTGCACTTTATGGGTTACCTATTTCATTAATAGTGAAATTTCAACATGTGCATAAAAATGCAATATTATTAATGCAATATCTTTTAAGTAACTTCATTTTTTATGGGAGTTCAGATTGAATTAGTTTTTTCTTTCAAATTTGTTATTACTTTCTCTACTGGTAAGTAGGGGAAGTATTGTATTCTACCCAAAAATTCGATGTCGAGATTTCACCAGAAATTCATGTTTTGAGGCCCCCTGAATCCAAAAAAAAGCAATTTTAGAAAAAGGTCCCCGCGCTAGTGTGTGTGTGTGTGTGTGTGTGTGTGTGTGTGTGTGTGTGTGTGTGTGTGTGTGTGTGTGTGTGTGTGTGTGTGTGTGTGTGAACATCATAACTCAAAATGAAAAGTCGGTAAAAACCAAAGTTGGTATTTAAGTTTAATCTCTTTCAAGGATGCGACACGAAGATTTTGAAGAAAATAGCCCCACTACAAACTACCCTTTACATGGACACTTTTTTGAAAATTTTGATTTTCTTGAAAATGGCTCTAACGATTTTGATTAAAATGTCATATGTTTAAGATATTTGTGTGACAAACGAAATGTATATTTTGAATTTTCTGGCTATAGCCTATGTACTCCTGTTTACTCTGGATGACTTTTGAATAACTCGTAAATCATAAGAGATAGACAAAATCTTAATATAAAAAAATGTAGATCTCGCTAAAACAGGCAATTTATATGTGAATAAATTTTTTGTAGGGTGAAAAATTTTATTTTCGTCACTTTCGGAAAACTTAAAACTTTCATGAAATGGAACATCGTTGTTCACTTTTTTTTATATATTAAGTGTGCAAAGAGAACGGGATCGCAAAGCTTTAAAAGATTTGACTATCGCACAAAGCCTACTGTATTCTAATATTCCCCTTGCACCTACAAGGAAATAAGCAATAAGGTAATTTGTACAAATGTTTATGTCAGCTAACACGAAGAAGATATAGGAATAAGAGTTTGTAAGAACGGTTGATACAAGAGTAGAGAAAGTCATGTGAGCGCAACACATCAGATATTTTTTTTTAAATTAAAAAGCTACGTGAAAACTTTAATTTACATAATTCTATGAAAATATTACGATTATAATTATTACGTATGGGTTGTTCTTTCCGCCTACGTCCATCATATAACAGCAATACTTGTGATACGTGATTGCAGCAATAGTTTCATAATAATCATATTGCTTATCTCCATGTAAGGAAACAAATGAAGCAAGAGGGCATGAGAACCTGTTTGCTGGACAAAACAACTGACCGCTTTCATTTTCGACGGCCAACCACACGGTAACTGCTGCAGCTTCTCAGACATTGCAGAAAAACGGCAATAAACAACCAGAATGCACAGACAGCTGCATCTTCACAAAAACAAGGAAACTCTTCAGTAGATTTTATTATATATCTACGTAAATGTCACGTAGTGGGTAGATCGCTTTGCATATGCACATGGCACGAGCTGAGCCTTGACCGCAATGGCAAACTATACTTGCAATTCTGAAAGGTTTTTCAAGGTAATGCGTAATTTTCTTTCACTTAATAGTCATTTATTTATAATCCTGCACTGCCTTTAATGCATGCACCTGTTAGGAACACTTCATTATTGCTAATATTAATATTGCTCACTTTCAGAAATTAAATATAAAATATTAAAACAATAATGTAAAGCTACGCATAAATTTAAAGTTCAGCTGTGTCGTGTTGTGGCAGTGGGGTGAGTTTTAAAGTCGTGGGTACCCTACAATTTTTATTCTAAGTGCCAAAAGCTGAAAATATATACATAACGAATTTAAAGTGTAATTAGGGGTAGTGGTTCTGAATTTGTAACGTAATCCCATAATTTTCACGAATTCCTATAGCTCAAGTGGACAAACTTGTGGCATGACTGGCCAAGGAGTAGGTATAGTTTTCTGTAACAAAATGAAAATAAAGGAGCAGTGTCAGCGTTTTAAAAATTTCGGGGTGATATAGCTTTTAGAAATGTTATTTTTACTTTCTCTACTACGTTTAGTAAAGTAGAGGAAGCATTGTATTCCACCCAAAAGTTCGATGTCGAGATTTCACCAGAAATATATGTTTTGATGCCCCCTGAATCCAAAAAAAGCATTTTTAGAAAAAGGCCCGCGCGCGTGCCTGTCTGTCCGTCTGTCTGCCTGTCTGTGTGTCTGTCACTGTGGACAGCATAACTCAAAAAGACAAGTTGGTTAAAAATTGAGTTTAATATCTTTCAAGGATGCGACATAAGATTATGAAGAAAATTGCTTCACCCTAAACTACCCTTTACATGGAAATTTTTCGAAAATTTTGAGTTTTTTTTTTAAAAAATGACTAACGATTTTGATTAAAATACTATATCTATGAGATATTTTGATGACAAATGAAATGTATATCTTGAATTTTCTGGCTATAGCCCCTGTAGTCGTATTTACTCTGGATGACTTTTGCATAACTGGTAAACCGTAAGAGATAAATCAAAGCTTAGTATACAAAAATGTAGATTTTGCTAAAATACACAATTTATGTCTCAATAAATTTTTTTGTAGAGTGAATCGTTTCGGAGATATGCCTTGTTATTTGTGCAAGTTTTGGAGAACATACTTCTATCAAATGGAACATCGTTATTCATTTTTTATATGTTAACCGTGCAAAGAGAACGGCATTTGAAAGCTTTAAAAGATTTAACGATATCTACAGTATTCCCATATTCTCCTTAAACCTACAAGGAAATAAGCAATAAGATAATTTCTGCAAATGTTTATTTCAACTAACACGAAGCTAGAGGAATAAGAATTTGTAAGAATATTTAGTACAAAAGTACAGAAAGTTATAAGTGCAGCACATGAGATTTTTTACCTTAAGGTTGAAACAATGCACATTTTCTACATAAGGGATTCAAAATATGGTAAGAGTAGTTATTGACAGTTATAAGTAATACAGACACACAGACTCACACACACGCACGCACACACACACACACACACACACACACACACACACACACACACACACGAACCTTTTTCTAAAAATCTGATGTGTTGCACTCACATGACTTTCTCTACTCTTATACTAACCATTCTTACAAACTCTTATTCCTATATCTTCTTCGTGTTAGTTGAGATAAACATTTGTACAAATTATCTTATTTGTTATTTCTTTGTAGGTTTAAGGGGAATATTAGAATACAGTAGGCTTTGTTGCGACAGTCAAGTCTTTTAAAGCTTTGAGATTCCGTTCTCTTTGCACACTTCTAAAAGGTATTAAAAAGTGAACAAGTGATGTTCCTTTCCACGAAAGTTTTAAGTTTTCCGGAACTCGTACACATAACAAGGAATATGTCCGAAATGGTTCACCCTACAAGAAAATTTATTGAGACATAAATTGTGTATTTTAGCAAGATCTACATTTTTTGTATAGTATAATTTGGTATATCTCTAACGGTTTACCAGTTATGCAAAAGTCGTCCAGAGTAAATACGACTACAGGGGCTATAGCCAGAAAATTCAAGATATACATTTCATTTGTCATCAAAATATCTCAAACATGACATTTTAATCAAAATCGTTAGAGCCATTTTCAAGAAAATCAAAATTTTCGAAAAATTTTCCATGTAAAGGGTAGTTTAGGGTGGGACTATTTGCTTCAAAATCTTCGTGTCGCATCCTTGAAAGACATTAAACTTAAATACCAAGTTTGGTTTTTAACCGACTTTTCGATTTTGAGTTATGTTGTCCAGACACACACACACACACACACACACACACACACACACACACACACACACACACACCGACACACAGACCTTTTTCTAAAAATGCTTTTTTTTGATTCAGGGGTCCTCAAAACATATTTCCGGTGAAATCTCGACATCGAATTTTTGGGTGGAATTCAATACTTCCTTCTACTTTACCAGTAGAGAAAGTAAAAATACGACTCTAATCCATTCATGAAAACCCTCCAATAGTGGCAACCTTCACCTATTAACTTGCAATGCGATCTGAATTCAATATGGTTTTGAAGCTCGTGTAATTTGCAATTTAAACACTCCTGGAGACAGCTGTTCACCTAAACCTGTAAACTGGAGCACCAAGTTTAGTCCAAGTTGACACATTCATGTTGATATACTTGCAGCGATAAGATTCCTTAATTGGCAACGTCCGCCTGTTATGTGTGAACGAGAAATGTAGACCTGTGTATTACGTTAGTTATTTCCTGTGAAATTGCTGACCACTTTCACTTTCACCAGTGTTCCTAAAGTTACCATAGCCATTTGGTGCAGGAGCCCCATGCGTATTCAAGTACATCTGATCCCAAAATGATGTCGAGGTAGTTTGCGTATTGGCAACTGCTGGCAAGGAAAAGGCCATTGCTACGCTTTCCTTAGAATGGCGTACGTCCAAATGCAGCTTTTCGCTTGTTTTTCATCTGTAGCATTACTTGTTGACAAGATAGAGGAGGTTTCTATGGGAAAGAGGCGCTTTTTTGAGGTTTTGGGGAAACAGGTGCGCCTCGCTGGACTGTTTACTGTCGGTGATACTACTGACCTCATTGTGATGCGCGGCCGTGATGACGCATAGAGTACAGCTCTCTACGGAATTAAACTTGGCTTCGGCGTGCAGGGAAAGAAGGGAAGCGAGAAAAAGAAGAAAATGAATAAGGAGAAAAACAAGAGAACCTGCTGTGAGAGCGAAAATTTTGCGCGACAAAAATATATTGCGTTTTTATAAATAAAGTTTAATCGCTTTCGTTTGCCGTATTTTTTCGAGTATATTCTTTTCTCTATCACTTGCTTTAAGTAAGTAGAGGAAGTATAATAAACCATAAAAAAGGTCTATTTTGACTCCCGAAAATGTATGTTTTGGTATGCTCTGAATAAAAATGTACAAAATAAGTCGGCAAACAAATTCCAGCAACTTCCAAAGAGCAGCGGTACCGTGGCCTAGTGGTTAGACCGTATCAACAGGACGGTCCGGGCTCGATCCCAGTACCCTCATGTAGTATTCGTGGTAGACGAAACGGCGTTTTGGGTGAGTTTTCTCCGGGTTCTCGCTTTCCCCTGCCACTCATTCCTCCAAGTGCTCCATCACCACCTTTCCAGTCATCCATTTTGCCTGCATTATATATCATCCTTTTCCTCACTCTCATACCTGGTGCTGGGCTACCACCCGCTTCCAAGTCTTCGCTCTGTCCGGTCCATAGGTTTGTCTGCTCCCCAACAGGCATCTGATCCTAGGCACAGCTATAAGTCCAAGTTCTACATACGGCGAGGGGAATCAGATGAAGAACTTCCAAAAGGGTGACACAAAGATTTTCAGTAAAATTCTCTCACACCAAACAAGAAAGAAATGCATTACTCTCGATTTTCTCAGAAACGGTTCTAAAGTTTTTAATTCAAATACACTGCTCAAAATAATTAGAGGATATTGTAAAATAACCTATGAATGCTGTGTTTTTATGTACCGCATTAGATGCAATTGCTTTCTTTTACTCCCAGAGAATGTAAACAAGAGTTTCGTGTAACTAGGTAACCTCTGCACATACACCACACGGGAGGGTAGTGTCTGTACTGTTGATGTCAAAGGGTTCTGTTGCTTTAGTCAGATTCATTTCATTCCAGTTGTGAGTTAGAGATAGACTTGACTTAGGTTGCAATAACACATCCACAACGTGATTTACCTGAATCAATGGCTTGGAGGGCCATAGGAAGGCTGGAACCTGGACAGAAACAACCAGAAGTGGCTCGAGCCATTGGGTTATCTCAAATGTCTCAAAATGTGATTTCAAGACTTTGGAATCGTTTTCAAACAACACAGAGGAAAAGGTCGACCACGGACAACAGCAAGGGATGACCGTTGCCTCTTGTTAACAATCCGTCGGAATAGACGGCAGAATGCAGCTCAACTGAGAAGTGCCCTTCTAATAGTAATAGGACGCAGAGTGTCAACCCAAACTGTCCGTAAGCGACTTCATGAACGTGGCCTCTATTCGTAGTCCCCTAGTGTGTGCCAGATTAACTCCGTAGCAGTGTAGATATCGCAGAAACTGGACGGAGGAGCATCGTGGGTGGAGGCATGCCGAAAGGAGATCAGTCTTTTTTCTGATGAGTCGCGATTCAACGTGGAATCTGATAGTCGACGTGTTCTCATCTGGAGGGAACAAGGGACACGAAACAACCCAGCTTTTGTACAAGAAATACCCCCATTTGGCGGTGGTGGGTTAATGGTATGGGCAGGAATCAGCTTGGGTACGGATCTCTGTGGTACTTTGACCGCTGTAAGGCACAGAAACGAGATTCTCCGACCTTTGGTCGTGCCTTACGCTGGTGTCATAGGTGATTCTTTTGTTTTATGGACGATAACGTACATCCCCACAGAGCTAGGTTGGTGGACGACACGCTGGAAGAGGAGGGTATCAACGTATGTAGTGGCCAGCTTCCTCACCGGATTCAAATCCGATTGAGCATGTGTGGGATGCATTAGGCAGGCAGACCAGCACCTCCCACAACTTTTTCACAGCTGCAGATTGCTCTTATGGAAAAGTAGCCGGGTATCCCCCAAGAACTCATTACATCAATGTCACACAGATGTGAAGCAGTGCTAGCCGTTCAAGGAGAGCATACACCATACTGAAGACAATTTTTCACCCATGGCCCACGATTATTGTTGTGTTAATGTTGCTTTGTTTGTTTGCCACATTCTCTCTTAATCTCATTTCATTTGATTCAAATACTAATCAGGAGCTCTCATGAATTACGGTCTTCTTTATCTGTCAATATATCATTATGTAAGTAATATGAGGTTAAAATATATTATGTAGTATATTATTGCAGCATTTTGCGTAAATATGATAAAATCATAGAGGTTATGCCAATTGTTTCATGGCATTAACCATTTATAAGGTAATTATTGCTATGGTTTGAATTCTCTTATAAATCACGCAGCTTTTAGTGTTAGTCATGCAATGAGTATGGCATTCCAAAGCCAGCATAGGTATAGCAACCTACGTTTACTTCCCAGTCCACTCAAGATGCGGATATTCAAATTTCACGGAAATACACATTTTGAGACGGATAGAATAAAAAAGAATTTACAAAATGGCTGTGTGTGTCTATCTGTGAACAGCAGGAATCAAGAACTAAAAGTTGGTTAGATATCACATGTGGTATTAAGGTTCAGCATCTTCTATGGATGTCATAGGAAGATTTTCAAGAAAATCCCTCACTCCAAATTGCCTTTTACATTTTTATTTTATCAAAATTGCAGTGCGTTCGCAGATCGGACGGACCGCTCCGCGCCCTCCACTAGAGTTACACGTAAACGACCGGCAAATCATGAATACGGAACACTAACTGCTGTACTAACTTACATTAGGCTTATCTGCATCACGACACGTTGAAATTGATAACCGTCAAAGCGAACAATTCCCTATATCTCCGAAAAACATTCTGGTTTACCGGAAATCACCACATTATTTATGAAGTTCTTTATTATATTTTAGAACACAACAGTGAATTCACACGTTTATTTAACTTCTATTTTAAATGTCTTTTTCCACAGCATTCAGCTATAGCGCACACTGCTGCGAATTCTATACATGTATTGGGAAGTGTTTATGGTGACAATAAAATAGTCGAGAACTATGGCCACCTCGTTCCCCTCATCAATCTCCATGCGATAATTATTTATGGGGAACGTTAAAGAATAAGTGTAAGCATCAAATAAGCACACATTACAAGAATTGAAGGACAAAATCACAAGAGAAATACAGGCAATCATTTAGTGTGAACTTTTGCGAGTAAACGGGAATTGTTTTCGGAGATATAGGGAACGTGTTCACAATGTAGGTCATCAACTTCAACATCTGTTGTGCTGCAAGTAAGCCTAATATGTATAAGTTAGTGTTCCATGCCCATGGCTTACCGGTCGTTTATATGCAACTTTAGCGGTTCTCCGGTGCCGCCGCGGGACGCTCTGATTCTGATGTTTGATAGTTAAACATACTTTATACTTTATACTTTTAATTCGCATGTTTTTATTCATATATATCCTTACCCTCCTCATTGATAATAAGTTTGCATATTGGAGAATTTTAAATATATCATTTAAAATTATTCATGAAGTAATTAAAACCTAACATGGTTATTTTTCAATTCGAATAAGCGTTTATTAATTCTGTTCAAGATTCTGTGAACACTCTTTAGATATTAGAACCTGCACGCAAGGACTTAAAGGGTTTATTTCAGTCCCCTTCCCCTTTGCTCCTTAAAGCTTCAACTTTATAACGCCCGATAACATTCAAATCAACGGACCAAAAGTCTTGTGTTAATCAATTCATGGAAATGAGAGGAAAATCGTCCCTCCTCTCGATCTTCCACATTTCGGAAGTGTCATACAACCGGTAAGAATCATTCACTAGTAAAGGAATTATCCAAATGCTTGAAAACAAATTGTATGCAAGTTTAATAAATGAAACTTAAAGATTTTGGCTCCCTTTCAGGCCCGTAATTATTTAATAAGATATCCTATAATTTTCATATTAAGTTTTAAAATTTTGGATGTGGATTGAGCGTTTAACTATTGGGGAGAATAAGTAAATATTCTTCTCAATCCTGCATAAATTAAATTGCTTTGAGACACAGTATCCCTGTTATCTATTTAGTGTAGATTATTCAGCCCTAATAAACTTGATTACCGCAAGGAAAGAAAAGAAAGCAAAGTTACTTAGGCACAAAACCTTATCAAAGTATTTCGGTTCCTAGAAATATCACTACATATATTCTGTTGCACTAGGAATATATTATTTAGAGGTTTTATTATTATTATTATTATTATTATTATTATTATTATTATTATTATTATTATTATTATTATTATTATTATTATTATTATTATTATTATTATTATTATTATTATTATTATTATTATTATTATTATTATTATTATTATTATTATTATTATTATTATTATTATTATTATTATTATTATTATTATTATTATTATTATTATTATTATTATTATTATTATTATTATTATTATTATTATTATTATTATTATTATTATTATTATTATTATTATTATTATTATTATTATTATTATTATTATTACAGACGCAAAATTTAATGGCGGCTGATAGCTGACTATTACTATTCTCTTTACTGTTATACAAATACATTTTGTGGATGAAAATTATATTTATATCGTAGGCTCTACAGCGTGATTTTATACAACACCGCAAGGCGTGGTAAGCCTATGATTGGATGTTGCATCTAGCTAGCCGCCATTAAATTTTGGAACAACCAAAAGATTAACTGCACACATCTACATTGAATAAAATGTCAAAGAAAGAAATATCATATTATAAATAAATCTTGACTATAGAACGAATTAACCTTGTATGTGTTCTTGAAATCCGCTCGATAGATGTTCAATTCATTACAAATGGGTTTTAGAGAAGGAGAAATCGATCAAAATAGGTCACACCTTCAGGAAGACTCATGTTCTTAGTCTTATACATCAGTCATGTCAAAATTGGTGACATGAACTCACCTGTTAAAAAGGTCATAAAAATGGAATAATTAAATAACAAAGCGCCATAGCAATACTTGTCTTACAAAAAGTAATATTATTTAAGTATACATTTACACTATTTCAGAAATTTGTTTTATTTTGGTTTTATAATTTCAGTATTTTAAAGTGTAATTTAACTTTAAGGTACGCAATCCATGGAATATTGTTTTATCCCACACTTGTAGTATATAGGGCGGGGCAGTTTTGGAAAGTTAGAAGGTTCCTAACATGATTTGTTCAATATTTGATCACATGCGTTAAACAGTGCCGATTTCTACGAGACACAAGGGACCGAAATATGGTAGGAGTTCTTTTTGAGAGGGGCAAGGTAGCGCCTCTGTTGCGTATTTGGGAGGTGGAGGGTTCCAAACCCAGTCCCCGCCAATACGAGTAAGACGTGGTTTCCCTAAGTCTTCAATACCGGGTTGAATATTCAACATACGAGCCAATATTTTTAGTTACAGAACCAAAAACTCTGATGTGTTGCACTCACATGACTTTCTATACTCTTGTACTTACCATTCTTACAAACCCTTATTCCTATATCTTCTTCGTGTTAGTTAAGATAAACATTTGTACAAATTATCTTATTGCTTATTTCCTTGTAGGTGCAAGGGGAATGTTAGAATACAGTAGGCTTTGTACGATAGTCAAACCTTTTAAAGCTTTGAGATTCTGTTCTCTTTGCACGCTTAACATATAAAAAAATGAACAAATATGATGCATTTCACTAAAGTTTCAAGTTTTTCGAAACTCACACACATAATAAGGAATATTTCTGAAATGGTTCACCCTACAAGAAAATGTATTCAAACATAAATTGTGTATTTTAGCAAGATCTACATTTTTGTATAGTATGATTTGGTCTATCTCTAACGGTTTATCAGTTATGCAAAAGTCCAGACTAAATACGACTATAGGAGCTATAGACAGAAAATTCAAGATATACATTTCATTTGGTATAAATATATCTCGAACATATGACATTTTAGTCAAAATCGTTAGTGCCATTTTTAAGAAAATCAAAATTTTCGAAAAATTTTCCATGTAAAAGGGTAATTTAGGGTGGGGCTATTTTCTTCAAAATCTTCGTGTCGCATCCTTGAATGACATTAAACTTAAATACCAACTTTGGTTTAAAACCACTTTTGGTTTTTGAGTTATGCTGTCCACAGACTGACACACACACACACACACACACACACACACACACACACACACACACACACACACAACGTGGATCTTTTTCTAAAAATGTGTTTTGTTTCTTTTTTTTTTTTTTTTTGGATTCAGGGGGTCTCAAAACATATATTTCCGGTGAAATCTCGATATAAATTTTTTGGGTGGAATACAATACTTCCCCTACTTAACAGTAGAGAAAGTAAAAATAAAAATAAGAACACATGTTAAATGGAGGGTCACTACACAACTAAGGACATCTATCAACAAGTTATCTAAGCAGCTGGTTTGGGAAGTCGACTAAAAAGTAAGTTCTCTTCCAGTATTGAAATTACTTCGTGTACTCTGAAAGAACTGCCGGCAGTTGCTGGAGGGTCCCTACACAACTAAGGACATCTATCAACAAGTTATCTAAGCAGCTGGTTTAGGAAGTCGACTAAAAAGTAAGTTCTCTTCCAGTATTGAAATTACTTCGTGTATTCTGAAGGAACTGCCGGCAGTTCCGCAATCATTTGGCAAAAACGCAATAGCAACACACTTTATTTACTCATTTATTGAAACAATCACAATAACTTCCCATATTTACGGGTTGCCTTTAAGAAGAGAAAAACAGACACATTCTACACGTCAAAAATATTAATAAAGCTGAAGCATTATTATGAACAGCAACTTAAGGTTGACATTTAATTCTTTTTCGGTTAACATCATAAGCAAAACGAAGACTAGAGGGTGCAAACAGACTATTAAATGTGATAATACAGTGCAGTCGCTTTAGTGAGGCCAGGGACCACACAGTAGAAAATGATAGATATATAGTAAAATAATTCATAGGAAGATTACTACGCAACTAAGGCCGATTATCTGGCATGCGTACACTGACTGAACTGAACCAACGAAAGTGACCGTCGCGATATGACCAATAAATTAAAGCGACATTAAACAAAACAAAACTATAATGTATAAAAAGTGGCTTTACTTCTAGCTTTATGCACACTCTTAATAAAAATTAACTCCAGTTGCATAATTATCTTCTCTAAGGGTTCGTGCCGTTAATCTGTAGGCCTTTGTAATTCCAATTTAGTCTTTAAGTCGTTTAGGAGTTGAGATCAGATTAGATGCGTAGTCTTTTTCCGTTAAACATTACAGGTTTTGTCATTTGACGTAAAAGGATAAACAGGTTAACTTATTCCTTTGATTTACGTGCAAAACAGCTAGAATGTTTCTTTTCCTCAAAATACATTCATATCCGAAGCTGAAGGCACGTGAAGGTTGACAAATACCATAAATTCATGCACTTCAAATACGACGCACATGTTATGCAAGTCTGTTTTCAGTTTATCTCTTAAATACTGCGGTTTCTGACCACAGTTTTATGATCATCGTAAAGGAGAATCTTCTAAGGAGCAAAACAATTAAACAACTATGTTGTTATCTCCAAGCGAACTGTTTCAGGCTCTTTCCCACAGAATTGTTGTCAACGACAACATTGTGTTTCTGCTTTTTATCAAAGTCATGCTGCAAATTGCTCTTGGGAACTGTAACAGGCATTCCACCTGTCGTCTGATATTCCGCAAGCCCTGACCACATCAATTGTTTCCTGGAACATTCACTTTCAAAATGGCGACATTCTCTGTTCTGCCACTATTATCTATCGATATCGCTTGGTAATTGGTCCACTGCTTTGTCTCAAACAAGACGTAAGGGAATTGCAACTGCTGGTAGAATTAGTTGTTCTTTCTTTCTTTTTACTTAAGAATGCCTATGTCCAAGGATAGATCAGAGAAAATTGTCTATACTTATATACTAGCATTAACACATTTATGAGTTTAAAACTCTCATTTTCTCAAATACACGTTACTTTCTTTACCCACTATCATTTATTTTCTGGTCCAATCACAAAAAATCCTTTAAAAACCTGTTCTTTCTCTCTCTCTCTCTCTCTCTCGCTAGGTGATGTTAATCGAGATAATGCTTGCAGAAATAGTTAAATTATACTTTTCGTTGTAGGTACTAGAGAGATATACGAGACTGAAGTGATAATGTTCTTTTTCTGTTTATCCTCCTCGTATGGAGGAATTACATCCTCTAGGATTTAAAATGGGTGCCTGCGGTAGTTGCCTGTTGAGGAGTAGACAAACTCTGAATCTTCTGTGTCACTGAATACTTGCAATCTCATGGCAAACTTTAATGCCGAGCATGTTAACCATTAGAGTAGCATGATAATGCCTATTAGCGAGAGCAGAAATAACGCAATGTATCTTTCATAGGAATATGTGCATTTAGCTTGTGTTATTTCTTTAGACAACCAAATAGAAGACGAGGTGTCTTGGTTGGTGTTTACAAGTCAAACATTAAACGACATTACCAAAGTTGCAAAAACTACAACCAAGTCACATGTAGAAAACCTTAAGGTACTTCTAAAATTAGTAAGAATGGGTGATCAGCCCGAAGCCTGATATGAGAGTGAAGAAGGTGATGATATAAAATGAGGGTAAAATGGGTGAAATGAAAGGTGATGTGGAGCAGTTGGTGGAATAGACGGCGGAAAAGACTGGAGAACCCGGAAAAAGCTCTTTTGTCCAGCTACAGTCCCACATATGGTCCTCTGGTGAGAGGGAGTGCTCTAACACTCGGCCACGGCGGAAATGACAGTTAAATGTTTAAAAAGCGAGTCGCTATGTGCTGACTTTGCATCACAGGAAACAAAAAGATGGGGAAAACAGAACCCAATAAGATTCTCAAAAAAATTTCCCCAGCATAAAGTACCCTCTACATTAAACATTTTTCGAAATGTAAAAATTGTATTTTCTCAAAACTGGCTCTAATTATGTTGATTAAAATACGTGTTTAAAATATCTCCATGACAAATGAAGTGTGTACTTTGAAAGTGTCATACAACCGGTAAGAATCATTCACATGAATCTTTCATGTCTTATCCTTGAAAGTAGGTTTAAGCCTTTCAAATGTCATTCTTTTTCCATGTCCAGGACATATGACCTAAGCCAGCCACATATTTTATTTGTGTACCTATTAGATAAATACATTTAAATTTTTAAAATTACATTTTGTGCCTGCCTAGGAACTAATGGTTTACTAATTGGGATATGTCACGCAATTTACATTTCTCGTGTAATTAGACTTAGTCTATTGTGGTTTACTAGTTATATACAAAATTACAATTATAGAATGATTCAGAGTGAAAAGGTGTTCATAAACTATTCGCAGAAAATTCAAGGTTATTCTTTTATCAGAAAACATATCATAAAAAAGAAAAAAAAGGAGAAAGCTTCTGCGTGTAAAGGGTAACGGTGGAGATATTTTCTTGAACTCTTTTAAGTTTGATATTCTTGGACTTTTATTTTTTAATACATATACACTCACGCACACGCATATACCACACATATACCTTGTTCTAAAATGGTTTTTATTCATAAGCTTCAAACATCCATTCCCCTTGAAATATCGATATCGAAATTTTGGGTGGGATGCAATACTATCTCGATTTGCTCAGTGTCAGAAAAGTACTTCAAAGTTCAAATGTTCACTACTTAGAATCTCAGTGTACTTTTCTTATATCATAGGAAACCGTCCATTTTTTTTACCACACAATACATCTATCTTCTGAAATACTGTAACACCATATCGTCAGCTTACCAATGCCATATTTAACATTACAAATATAATGCGTTGCATTCACATGACTTTTTCTACCCATTATCGTTTATTGTTACATAACTTCTGCAAACTATTCTTACGAAAGGTTATTTTACTATGCAAAAATTTCATGTTAATCGAGAAATAGTTTCATTACACATTTTTCTGTGGGTACAAGCGGGATACAGGAAAACAAATATAGTTAGATGTTTAAATCTGGGTCGTTATATGCTGGCCTTTAAATTAAATACTTTAGGACATCAGGGGAAACAACTGAATAGTGACCAGATAGCTGACAATAAAGAGATCTTCATTATAAGAGTAGAAAGATTTTGTGCCTCTTATCAGTTAAACAAAATTATGGGAAAGTCCCATCGAAAGAAGAGGGCTTCGCCGTCTGTTCGTAGAAAATTCAAGATCCATTTTGTCATATAAATACTTTAAACATACAGTCTCAATCAAAATCGTTGAGTTAGTTTTGAGAAAGAATTTGCATATATACTCGTATGATAGTTTGGGGTGGAGATATTTTCTTGAAAGCTTTCTTGTTACAATATCCAAGTTTGGTATTAATCCAAATTTCGTTTTTGAGTTCTGTTGTTCACCGATACACACATGCAGAGAGCGTCTTCATTTTATTTGCTGTGTTTGATTGATTTATTTTTTATTACTTTCTCTACTGGTAAGTAGGGGAAGTATTGTATTCCACCTGAAAATTCGATGTCGAGATTTCACCGGAAATACATATTTTGAGGCCCCCTGAATCCAAAAAAAAAAAAAAAAAAGCATTTTTAGAAAAAGGTCCGTGTGTGTGTCTGTGTGTCAGTCTGTCAGTCTGTGGACAGCATAACTCAAAAACGAAAATTAGGTTAAAAACCAAAGTTGGTATTTAAGTTTAATGTCGTTCAAGGATGTAACATGAAGATTTTGAAGAAACTAGCCCCACCCTAAACTACCCTTTACATGTAAAATTTTTCGAAAATTTTGACTTTCTTGAAAATGGCTCTAACGATTTTGATTAAAATGCCATACGTTTGAGATATTTTTATGACAAATGAAATGTATATCTTGAATTTTCTGGCTATAGCCCCTGTAGTCGTATTTACTTTGGACAACTTTTGCATAACTCGTAAACCGTTAGAGATAGACCAAATCATACTATACAAAAATGTAGATCTTGGTAAAATACACAATTTATGTCTCAATAAATTTCCTTGTAGGGTGAACCATTTCGGAGATATTCCTTGTTATGTGTGTGAGTTTCGGAAAACTTAGAACTTTAGCGAAATGCAACAACGTTGTTCATTTTTTATATATTAATCGTGCAAAGAGAACGGAATCTCAAAGGTCAAAAAGATTTGACTGTCGCACAAAGCCTTCTGTATTCTAATATTCCCCTTGTACCTACAAGGACATAAGCAATAAGATAATTTGTACGAATGTTTATCTCAACTAACATGGAAATATAGGAATAAGAGTTTGTTAGCATGGTTAGTACAAGAGTAGAGAAAGTCGTGTGAGTGTAACACATCAGATTTTTTATTCAGAAATAAATGTATTTGCAGTAAAATTTCTATCTCGAACTTTTGGGTGGAGTCCAATACTTCATCTGCCTACTATGTAAGTGGGAGAAACGACAAAAGAATAAAGAAACTTCTGGGCGACGTGTGCATAATCTGCTGATGATTGAATGTGTCACGTGGTACTCAACACAACTGAACAGTATTTTGCAGACAAGATCTAGTTTTGAAATTAAATAATTTTCAGAAATTATTCCAAATTAGTAAACTATTAGTTCCTAGGCACGCCCAAAATGTAATTTTAAACGTATTAATCTAATAGGTATACAAATAAAATGTGTGGCTGTTTTAGGTCATATGTCCTGGACATGCAAAAAGAATGACAATTCAAAGGCTTAAACCTACTGCATTCCCCTATTCTCATTGTATCTACAAGGAAATATGTAATTATACAATTTATACAAACGTTTATCTGGATTAACATGAAGTAGACTGAATTGGCGTTTTTAAGAATAGTATGTGCAAGAGTGAGTGGAAGAAATCATGTGAGTACACGCAGGATTTTTTACTTTCTCTATTACATATAGTAAGTAGGGAAAGTATTGCATTCGACCCAAAATTTCGATGTCGAGGTTTCACGGTAATTAATGTTTTGAGGCCTCCTGAATCAACAAAAAACAAAAGCATTTTAGAAAAAGGATCCGTGTGTGTGTGTGTGTGTGTGTGTGTGTGTGTGTGTGTGTGTGTGTGTGTGTGTGTGTGTGTGTGTGTGTGTGTGTGTGTGTGTGTGCGCGCGCCTGTGAACAGCATAACTCAAAAACGGAAAGCAGGTTAAAAATCAAAGTTGGTATTTAAGTTTAATATCTTTCAAGGATGCCACAGGAAGACTTTGAAGAAAATTCCTCTATCCTAAGCACATGGAAAATTTTTCGAAAATTTTGATTTGCTCGAAAATGACTAACAATTTTGTTTACAATGTCATAGTTTGTCATTTTTATGGCAAATGAAATGTATGTTTTGAACTTTCTGACTATAGCCCATGTAGCCCTATTTACTCTTGATGACTTTTGCACAACGCCTAAACCGTAAGAGATAGACAAAATCTAACTGTAGAAATAATGTAGATCTCGTTAAAACACACAAATGATATCCCAATGCACCTTTTTTTTGAGTGAACCATTTCGGAGATATTCCTTGTTATTTGTGCAGGTTTTCTCAAATGGAAGGTCGTTATTTACCTTTTTTATCTCTTGGCAGTGTAGAGAGAACAGAATTTGAAAGCCTTCTTATAGCCATCAGCTATAAAGGATTTGGCTATCGCTCAAAGCCTACTGTATTCCCATATTCCCCTTGTACCTAAAAGAAAATAAGCAATACAATAATTTCTGCAAATGTTTATTTCGATGAACATAAAGAAGATAGAGGAATAGGAGTTAGTAAGAGTAGTTAGCACAAGAGTAGAGAAAGTCATGTGAGTGCAACACATCAGATTTTTTCTGATATAATTACACTTAGTTTATTCCAGAAAAGCCTGCAAGATTATGCAGTCAATTACGTGGTACTTCTTGCATACCTTCAGTCCCAAATCCAGGCATTCGGACATGCCTGACTGAGTGGCAACTTGTCTCTGATATCCACGACTTCTGTACAGTCCCAACTGGTTCCTGAAACATATGGAGTCATGCTCTACCTCCATATATTTTATGTGACCACTTCCCACTTTCCTTTCTGTGTCGCCGGTAGCACTCGTTACATACTGAATACTGCAAGAGAATACCTCAGTTAATGATCAGACAATATGGTCTGGTAAATCCGTGAAAAAAAGAAAACTAGTTTTTTTCATTAAGCTAAATATTTTAACACATGCAGATTATTAAAGAAATCACAGATACAACATTTTAATTAGTAATATCAAACGTTTAATACTGATTATTATTCTAATGAATCACTTCTAATATGCTAAGATAACATTCATCTTGCACAAACCGTTTATTTTAATTATCTAAAATTTGATCTGTGAAATTAAGAAGTCCAATTTAAAAAGTCTGGTGCAGATATAGATTCATTTTAATTAGTGTACTAAAAATCATTTTGTGTGGACTTTGTTAGATGTTTCAATTTTAACAACTTTGACTGTAGGAAACATAATGACAAATGAATTACATGATATTGTAACTTTTTGGTTGTGTTGAAAAGTAGACAGATGTAAAATAAGATATAGACAGATGTAGTCTAGATAAAGAAACACTTTTATTTCCGTAAACAGTAACTCTGTACACTCGTTGCAACAGCAAGAAAGTCTTTTCCGATTCTCCAACAGCACGGCTCCGAATTCGTAACACAAAGAACTAACTCTTCTCCGTCGGCACAACGCTACTCAACGCTTCACATACGTCTGACTCCTCTTCTGTCGCACTTTACCGCTATTTATATCTCCCAGGCACTATTCTGGAAGCTTCAGGAAAGCTCAGTTATTTTGCGGTGAAATACAAAGCAGACAATTCTAGAGGCCTCTATCACTTTCTCTCTTTCGGCAAGCGCCCAACAATGCGACCATTCTCTGTCTCTTTCCTTCGGCTCCTTTGCGGTAGTGCCGACAATATTGCGATGGGTGACACTGCTGTTGTCGGCTATTAGATGCGGCGGGCCCGGTGACAATATGTACATAAAAACCGTGCTACGCAGAGCAATTTTTATGGTGTAAAGCACATGGTGCAACCCAAGGTGCAAAGCTTCCTTGCACCGTGCACTGTGGTGACTCGGTTAAGTTCGGCCCAACTCGCGGGTTGCGTAAAAAGCCGAAATAACATTATCTGCAAAACAAAGTGGAATTTGTTAAATGTATAAGCGTAACATTAAATTAAAAAGACATTTGTCAACAATACTTGTTCATGAAAACACGTGGCTTTTGGTACTTCAAAGCAATTTTATAAATTAAAATTATAATTTGTATTAAAAATACATCTTGTTTTCATTATAGGATGTTACTGATCTGCAGGCGACACTTGATGTGTTTGTAAAGCCCTTTTCAATAGCAGTGGAAAGTGTGCCTCCTGACTTTACATTTCGAATTGACAAATTTGCAAAACGAGGATCATAAAAAAGATGTATATTACTATACAAAATGTTTGCTCGAATTTTAGCAGAAGTTGTCGAAGGAAGAATTTTGTAAGCTACATCAAGAAGCAACGAAGATTTTTTGCATGTTTGCTTCCACATGTGTATATATGTGAATTTTTTTGTTTTGAATTATATAAACACTAGATAGCGTGCGAGTATTCCTGATTGTCATTTAAAAAATATACTCAGAATTTTTGTTGTTCCAGAAATTACTGGTATTATTGTAAATAAAAAAAAGAAGAAATTCTCAAAAATGGGTCTAATGATTTTTATTAAAATTCCATATGTTTGAGATATTTTTATGACAAATGAAATGTATATTTTGAATTTTCTGGCTGTAGCCTATGTAGTTCCTGTTTACCTTGGCAGACTTTTGTTTAACTGGTAAACCGTAAGAGATAGACCAAATCTTACTGTACAAAAATGTAGATCTCGCTAAAATACACAATTTACGTCCAACTAAAATTTTTTGTACAATGAACCACTTCGGAGATATTCCTTGTTATTTGTGTGAGTTTTGGAATACTTCAGCTTTCGTCACACAGAAGATCGTTATTCATTTTTTATACCTTAGTCGGGCAAAGAGTACGGAATCTCAAACCTTTAAAAGATTTGACTATCGCACAAAGCCTAATGTATTCTAATATTCCCCTTGTACCTACAAGGAAATAAGCAATAAGATAATTTGTAGAGATGTTTATCTCAATTAACACGAAGAAGATATAGAAATAGTCTGTAAGAACGGTCAGAAAAAGTCACGTGAGTGCAACACATAAGATTTTTAAATAGTATTTGTTTGTTGTCATAGCCTCCTGTATGATATTATATACTGAAACCATTTTGCCCAGCAAAAAGCAAATTTAACGGGATATAAACAGACAGCATCTTTAATTAATTATTTGTATTAATTATGAAATAAATTTATTGGGTAGAAGTCTTATGATTGTAACACGCCATGTTTTAATTCGTTGCATATTTATTTCTTTGTCAGATTTCTCAGCTTCTGTAGTTCGCCTTTAATGGTTCCTATTTCATTTAAATCAATATACCGCTTGATTTTAATAGATTTCCAATGCAGGTCATATAGAACGCAATATTAAACGAAGATAACAATCACAGGCAGCTATGCCGCTTGAAATTTATTGGGCGAATGCAGGCAATTTACATAAAAATGCCAAGCGAATATATCAACATATCAGCGGCAAGCGATAGCAGCAATACATATTTATCACCGTACCAAGCGGTCAGCCGGTATGTTCACATGTTAGCTAATATTACGTCATATATTCCCGTGCGCCATTACAATTCATCGAACCCGGAGGATTTTAGCAGAGATACGACATCTTTAATGATTGACTGCATGTGATACCAACATTGATATTTCCTCTGTTATTTCAACGCTTCTTCGTTCAGTAGGTAGCTATTTTATTGTTCGAAAAGAAGATAAAAAAAGATACAAATTCCAGGACATCTTGAACGAGTGTAACACTGGAAATTAAAACTAGCTTCCTACATGTGTTTACTTTTTAATTTACCCACTGCTTTAATTTTACGTCCTTCAGTACAACAATCTCAATGATAGGAAAATATTAAATTACAGCTGAATTTATGGTTGAGAGGTTTATGAAAAGAAGAGTAAACATCTGTTATATCACTGTCGACCTCTTCTTCTGCCCAATGTAACTTATTTCCTTAACTGTTTTATATTAGTTATTTATACAAGTGGATAATCTTGATAATTATGGCACGAATGAGTTTACATCACACGAGTGAGAGTGCAATCCTAGTATTATAAATTGCAGGAGGTAAATCATGTCATTCACAGATGAAATAAGTAGAACGAGAGCATCTTTGTATGTTTGTGAGTGATACATTTGCTTCTCTCCTAGCATTTCATGTATTTTAGCTGGTGTTACAAAAATGATAAATAAGGCAACCACTTGCCTGCATTCCCTTCCTCGGACAGAAGTGAGCAGATGTTAGGACTGTGATGTAACCTATCATATTATCAGCACAGCATGGTAAGTGGTTGAAATTGAGATCTTGATTATTTTATATGCAATAATATACAGAGGTTTTGGAATCTTAGTTGCTCAAAGAAAAGAATATAACAATTTGCTCATCTTTTCTATGTAAGCACGGCAACTTGGAATACCGATATTGCGTCACTATTACAAGAAATGCGTCATTTCTATTATTGGAACACTTGTCATAATAAACAATTTATGCGTGATAGTAAACACAATAACAACATGTTAATGGTGGTAGTGTTGCATAAAATAATTTTACAAATCATTTGTTTCCCTATGTTAATTATAATGACTAAGGCTAGGAAGTTCATGCATTTGCATGTTTTTTCATAGGGGTTAAAAATGTATGCTTTTACATTATGTGCACGAATTACGGAATTTTCAGTTATTTGGGCGTGATTTTATGGTGCATATAACTGCATATTTTCTTGATTTTTGATAAATGTATATTATTTCAATACTATAGCCTCTATATTGCATATTTTAATAGCTTTTATGGTTTTTTTTTTTTCTTTTTTTTTCTTTCTTTTTTTTTTTTTTTTCTTTCCCATCTGGATAATATTTTTCATATTGGCAGTATTGCACATGATGATGCAACTCACAAAGATTTCAATGTTATAGCCCCCATCTTGCAGATTTTAATGATTTTTATGGTTTTTTATTATTTTTTCCATCTGTATAATATTTTTCATATTGGTAGAATTGCACATGATACAGCTCGCAAGGTGGCGAGAACTAATGTTGAGTCATGTTGTCATGAAGTGAATCCCCTGTTTACATCCTTTCATTATATGCATGTGAGCAGAGAATAATCAGCGCGTTATCTGAGAGGATTATATTAACAAAGATAAAGTGCAGGTCAACGTTTTGAGCAGCACGATTATAGCAACACTTGCTTGCCCACCAGTCGTGGTATTCAAACGTAACAGTGTTGTCAACTGGTTTCCACCAAATTAAATTAGGCACATAAAATGTTAAAAAGCTCTTCAAATGCCGAAAATAAAACCAACTTCGAGTGCTAGATGAATTAATTTACAGAACGTCTTCGAGTGATTTAATATCTACAGATAATAGGGTACTGTTTTGTGGAGCGTGTGAGTAAAATGTAGGAAGTGAGAAAAGATTTCTAACAGTTCAGCACATAAACCAGCAGAGCATAAGGAGAATTTAATCAGAAAATTTGCAAAGAACCTGTTCAAAAACAGCTAGTAGAGTGTTTAGGAAGTAGGGTTACTGAAGTTTCCTATGACTTCTGCCATGCATTTTTAGCTGCTGGTATTCTCTTCTTCAAAATTAATAGTCCGAAATTTAAAAACCTATATCAACCTTCTTGTCAAGTACACTTGACAACATGTGCCTGAAGAAAGTACACTACGTAAGACTTATGCAGGACATTGTTACAATAACGTATTGTCAAATATACAAAATGACTTAGCGGTTCAGTTTGTGTGGTAGTCTGTTGATGAAATCCCTGATTTTGAGCGCCATTCTATTGCGAATATAATCATGGGTGCTTTAAATAATGAACAAAAGAGTACACCTTATATTCTTAATGGGTAACTGTGACCCAGTTTGTAATGGACTCTTTGAAATTACTATGGGGTTACTTTTATTTGTTACTGATACAGGTCCTTATATGGTAAAATCAGGACAAATTCTGAAAGGTATTTTTCCTAACTAAATTCATATAACTTGTTTAGCACACGCTCTTCATCGCATTTCTGAGACAAACGTGATTCTTTCCTATAGGTAGAGTTGTGTCCAGTATAAAAAGAATTTTTGTTAAATCTCCTAAAAGAGTTAAGTTGTTTAGATCAACAGCAGCTAATATCTCACTTCCTCCTGCACCAGTGTTAACTCGATGAGGAACATGGGTCGATGTAGTTTTATATTTTGCTGAGCACATAGAAATAGTCGAAGAGGTTGTCAATTCATTGGACTCGAATGATACTTCAATAGAACCTGTGGAAAATATTCTGTCAGGCACTGGATTAAAAGAGGATATTAGTTTCATATCTGCCCATTTTTCTTTCTTACCAACAGCCATAACGGCATTGGAAGCTGTAGAATCTCCTTTGCATGAATCAGTTACTGTCTTTGAAAAAGATCGGTTCCTGGTAGCATAGGACAAAAAGTGAAAGAGAGAGTGAATTATGTAATTTCAAAAAATTCTGGTTATAAACAGATGTGCGGTATTCGAGACATCCTCAAAAGGAAACCATCTGTCATACCAAGAGACTTCACTGTCTCTGTGAAGCAGTTAGCATCATTTAAATATGCCCCAATAACATCTTGTGACGTGGCGTTTTTCACGTTACAAAAGTGTTTTGCGAGACAACAGACAATGTTTTACAGTTGAAAATTTGTGCACAATGTTGGTTGTGAACTGCAATTTAGCAGTTAATAGTAGCAGCGGGACCCCTTCTGCTTCAACCTGTAAGGAATAAGGCAACTTTATTTATTATTTATACTAACTCGTCTTGTCTACTGCAAAGGGACATTGTTTTAGTTAAATAGTGCATATTTCTTGGCACATTTTCAAGTTTTTAAAAGCATATTGGCATGCATATTTCACTGTTTTTTAGGGCATGAACTTCCAAGCCCTAATAATAAACCTTAGCACGAATTTTTAAATTCTTCGTGTCGATGAACGATGGATTGCGCCGATGAATACTCCTATGGTCCTCAACATCCAGACGTATTCGAATGTTATGGTTAATTAAAAAACGGTTAGATAAGTGGGCAGATGGTGTAGTAGGATAACCAATACTATGCAAATAAATTTCGTCGTACTATTGCATACACTGTTTATGTTTACATGAAATTAATTCAATCCCTAGCACGTCTCTCTTATACAGAGGGTATACTTTATACCCGGCCGCTGCATCCTCTAACCGCAGCCAAGGCAACGAAGAGTGTAGGATGGTGGTGATGGTGGTGGTGGCGGTGGCGGTGGCGGTGGCGGTGGCGGTGGCGGTGGCGGTGGCGGTGGCGGTGGCGGTGGCGGTGGCGGTGGCGGTGGTGATCAGCAAGCCGACTCTCCGACCATAAGATTTCATTTATCTATACAATAGTTACTGCAAAAACAGACCATTTGTATTAAAAAGTGTAACTTAGAGAAAACACCGTTCAAAACAAAACTGGAGAAAAAATGTCATATCGGAAAGAATAATTTGCTTGGATATACGGAATCTGCCATGTTTAGAAGAGACATTAATTTGCAGAGCAAACCTTCCCCTAAAAGATGAGCTAAAATGCACCTCTCTACTTCAAAGAATGCATATAGGAAGTATACTGTTTTTTCTGAGATGTGGTGCACACTTTAGAGTATAAAAACACAGATATACTATCATTTTCAAAAACTATATTCAACATATTAGGATTGTGCCTACTATGATAAAATAGCTACCAAATTAAAGAGAAAATTCCGGTTTATAAGACTTCAGAAACAACTGAAAAATACATGCTCTGACACTTTTCGCCATGTGGTCTCTTTTGTCGTATCACCTACCATATTATTCAGATTAAACTATTTCATGGCCCATTTTGTTCACTGTTAACTATTCCTTGACATCCTTCACCAGGTCTTAAGAATAAATGGTAAAGTTTATTATAGCGAAGCAGGTTAAATACCTTTTCACGTATAACACACGCTAAAATATATTTCGCTTAAAAACTGTTAAAATATTCAAACTTGCTTAAAGGAATATTAAGGGCACACCAATGCTGCAACCATCATAATTATTTTATTTCTGTGAGGTTTTCAGTGAAAAATACTTAATTTAGAGCTACTTGTTTCAGTGAAATCTGTGTAAATAAATCTTCATAATAATGTCAACTAATACATTTGCTGTTCTGTAGCTTACAAATCCTTGCACCTTTATGCTGCTTTAGTAGCTTAAGTCAGTGGGCATAAAATTGTTACATATTATACATTCGATAACGTTCATAACACGGTTTTTAAAAATTCCAAATGAGCAATAGCCAATATGTAGGAAGTGGCTAATATTATGAAAAAACAAGTTATTTGTCACAAATGGTATATTCTACCAAGTTATATGTTTTCCTAAAGTAGCTTTATCTATCCCTTACAATTTTAGGGTTGTGTATAATTATATATTGTATATAATTATATTACATCCCTAGATCTATGTAGTTCGACAAGGAGCATAATAATCGGAGACTTTAACAGCAAAATTGGAACAAGGAAACACAAAGGGGACCGACACAGAGGCAGACCAAGAAAGAGGTGTACAGACTTCCACACAACACAAGCAGGTCAGCAATGGTCCAACATAGCACGAAGCAGAGGAACATGGAGAATAATAGGAAGTCGACTACAAAATGAAGACAGTGCCAACCTACAAATAAGATCCCAAGTTGACTCAAAGTGATAGTGAAATCAACCTGAACCAGACATAGAAACACTAGGCACAACCTAACGCAAAGTAGTGAAATAGAGCAACCCTCTACCAGGGGGCCTTTGCCCTTGAAGGGACACATTAGGCTATTATTGTTATTGTTATATAATTAATATATAATTCCGAAAGAATGAAGCAATCTTCACAGTTTATTTACGGAAAATTAAAGATATGCATTTAATTTTTCATGATAATATCTCAAACACAGCATATTAGCGCCATTTTTGAGAAAATAAAGGATAATGAAAATATGTTCAAATATAAAGGATAATTTGGAGTGTGAGAATTTCCTTGAAAATGCTTTAAACGTGATCTGAGATATGAAGTACAAAAATTGGTATTTCATTTAATTTTCGTGTTTCGGTTTAAGTGTTCACATATGGATTGAAGAGGAGAGAGAAAATACATAAACACAGACTCTACCATAGACTCTCTCACATATTCTCTGATACCAATTTCTAAAAGCGGCTTTATTTTGGGTCCATAGTGCCTAAATATGTTTTTTCATATATAATCTCAATATCAAATTGCTGGCTGGAAGATAACACCTCTCTATCTACCACAGATAAACCATAGAGGAAGTCAAATTAAGATACATTAACCGTATACAAGCATTAGTAGGAAGCAACCTTTTTTTAAATTAAAATATATTGAGTGATGGATTCCTAATAAACTAATAAGCAAAATTAATTACAGGTAGGTTTATGAAACACCTCACGTTCCGAGAAGGAATGGTAATTTCTCTTAGTTCATCTGCAAGTTTAGAAATGCTACATCACTCCCACGCACAAAGTTGCATGCTGAAAACACATGATATGAATTCATAAACTAGTATGACAGCATCTGAGAACTCTGTTAAATTTCTTTCTGAACTTATCGAGGGAATTATTAGAAACCTCATGATGCGAATCCCTGTCGCATGAATTGCCTCGGTGAGATCCTTTTTAAAAACATTTTAATTAGCTCAAAATGGATATGTGATAATTAAGTTTAATTTAGAATGTACTTCATTACATTTACATATTAACCCTCTCCTGTCGAATGCTTCATCTTATATTCCTAGTTGAAAATAGGGTAAAATATTAGGACTTGAAGGATTAACTTGAAGGATTTATTGGTACCTATATATTTTTACGGTTTTTTTTCTCCACTTCTATGTATGGCAATCACCGTTGATATTACATGGGCCTACCCTATCCTTCACAAATACGCCCCCTCTCATTCTTAGAGCTTAGGAACTGATGGAGTTACAATAAAGTTTATAGAAACTTTTCGAAAGCGTGGAGTCCGAATTTGAACCCCTAATTCGGAACGCTAATACGTTATTGGTGAAGTAAATCTTAGATGCAATGGCATAGAGTCTTGCATCCTTCCTCTATCCATTATTACCCTTTTCATCTATACGTCTTTAATAGTTTCATGTTATTACATTTTTCGTGACTATCCGCTTTAGTGACACGAGAATTTAACATGGCGTCTTGGTTTCGAAAGTAAGCTGTATTCCACGTTGCACTCAAATGAATTTATCTACTCTTGTACTAACCATTCTTACAAATTCTTATTCCTATATCTTCTTCGTGTTAGTTGAGATAAACATTTGCAGAAATTATCTTATGGCGTACTTTCTTAAAGGTGCAAGGGAAATATGGGAGTAAAATATGGCTTTGAGCGATAGTCAAATCTTTTAAAGCTTTCAAATTTCGTTCTCTTTGTCTGGCTAACATGTAAAAAATGAGCAGCCATGTTCCATTTGACGAAAGTTTGTTTTCCGAAACTCAAAGAAATAACAAAATACCTCCAAAATGTTTCACTCTGCAACAAATTTATTTGAACATAAATTGTGTTTTAGCAAGATCTACCGTAAGATTTGGTCTATCTCTTACGGTTTACCAGTTATGCAAAAGTCATCCAGAGTAAACAGAACTACATGCCGGAGAATTTAGAATACACATTCATTTGTCATACAAATATCTTAAACGTATGGTATTTTAATCGAAATCATTAGGGCCATTTTCGCGAAAATAAAACTTTCCCAAAACTTTTCCATGTAAAGGGCAGTTTAGGTTGGAAGAATTTTGTTCAAAATCTTCGTGTTGCATCCTTAAAAGATGTTAAACTTGAATACCAGCGTTGGTTCTTAACCGACTTTTCATTTTTGAGTTATGCTGTCCACAGACTGACATACACTCAGACACAATCACACACACATACACATAGGATCTTTTTTAAAAATCTGATGTGTTGTAGTCACATGACCTTCTCTACTCTTGTATTAACCATTCTTACAAACTCTTATTCCTATATCTTCTTCGTATTAGTTGAGATAAACATTTGCAGAAATTATCTTATTGCTTATTAGTAGGCTTTGAGCGTTAGTCAAATCTTTTAAAGGTTTCAAATCCGTCTTCTTTGCAGGTGTAATATAAAAAATAAACAACGATGTTCCATTTGACGAAATTTTAGGCTTTTCGGAACTTACACAAATAACAAGGAATACCTCCAAAATGTTTCGCTCTACAGCCAATTTATTTGGACATACATTGGGTTTTAGTAAGATGTACCTACATATTTTGTATAATAAGATTTGGTCTATCTCTTACGGTTTACGAGTTATTCAAATTCATCCAGAGTAAACAGGACTGCATAGGCTAAAGCCAGAAAATTCAAAATAGTATTTCATTTGCCATAAAATATCTTAAACAAATTCATCATAATCAAAATCATTAGTAATTTTCGAGAAAATCAAGATTTTCCAAACATTTTCCAAGTAAAGGGCAGTTTAGGGTGAAGGAATTTTCTTCAAAATCTTCGTCTCGCATCCTTAAAATACCTTAAACTTAAATACCAATTTTGGTTTTTAACCGACTTTTCGTTTTTCAGTTATGCTGCCCACAGACTGACAGATACAGACGGACCTTTTTCTAAACATGCCTTTTTGGATTCAGGGGACTTAAAACATATATTTCCGGTGAAATCTCGACATTGAATTTTTGGGTGGAATAGAATACTTCTACTTACTATACGTAGTAGAGAAAATATAAACACTTTTTTTTTTATTCAGGAGGTCTCAAAACATATTTCCGATGAAATCCTGGCATCGAATTTTTGGGTGGATTCCTCTACTTACTAAAGTAAAAGAGAAAGTAAACATATAAGTGCAACTGCCTGAGAATTCCCTGTGCAGGCAAACATTTTAACATCGCCGGAATTGTGGCCATTTTGAAATATGTAGCACGTGTTTTGGGTGCGGTGCGAGAGGCAACCTGTCGACCTGCACTGGTGTTCGACCTCTACCTGTTGGTGGGCAAGTGAAAGTGAATCACGCTTTCATCTGGACACCCAGGCTGTATATCCACCACAGTGTACCTTAAGAGAAAGTTTAAACACCTCCATCTGTCGTCCACATCAACAGCGGATGTGGTACAGAAATACATTCCCAGTCTAGCAAAGAGAAACCTGCTCTCTCAAGTGGCTGATTCATAACGGATTTATCACACCGTTTACACGTGTTATGTAAGTCGCCAACCATATGTAGCAACATTACTTCGTTTGCCATCTATTTCCTGAAGGAATTTTCAGCTACATGGGACGTAACATAAAGATGCAAAAATATTTATGCGTAGTTTTTGTAGAAGTCGTTATGTCACTGAAATACTGGAGAAAAGGAGTAAGGATCATTCCTTTGATTCAGCGGCCAACATTAGTCGTAGAGTTACATCCTTCACCCTATACAGGTTGTCTCAATTAAACCACCTATAAATTAAATACACATATGTGTTAAACGAAAGCTTATATAATCGAAACTTAACATTTTGTGATACAAAGAGTTGCAACTTTAATCTTGATCAGATTTCAACATGAGTCATACCATTTGTAGCATGATGTCAATGTTGGCAGGCTGAGAATAGCCCGAGATGTATCATACGGGCACCTGCCCTTTTGAGGGCTTAATCACCTTTATGACGGGATGTGGGGCATGCAGGGTGGCGGATGTAAGTAGGTTGGGGAGTTGAAGGGAGGTAGCAATTTCTGCTTCTCTACGGCTGCAGGTCAGGGTACAATGGTCGTTGGGTACCACTTGTGTCATGGTTTTATCCAAATATGGGGTTGTTTATAATTTTGAATTTTGAAATCCAAGCATCTCTTGGAAGGATTGTATGGGAGTTCAGCTTTTGCTGATGGATTAGCTCCGCATGCCACGAGGGGAAGCTGGTGACGCACAAATTGCCGTGTTCTAGGGTTGTAATCCCCAAGAAACCTAACCAGGGCACTCCGATGGAGTGGCAATGAGCTGTACAATTTTGCAGCCCGGCGCCTAAGTTCATCCACCACATAGGGAAGAGGAGGTCTCGTGCAGTAGTCTCGTGGGGAAACAGTGGTATACAGAGCAGATTATCCAAGACCGCTATTGCGCACACGCTGTAGTTTCAGAAGGTTTGAGTCTGCAGTCAGGCCCCAGATCTCGCAGGCGTAGGGTACAATGAGGCTGTTGCTCCGTTGGTCCGTTACGACAGGTTCGGGATGTGCTCCCCAAAAGTCAGATATCAAGCTTCACTTCAAGATAGGTGATGATATTCATCCAATCTATCCTTCTCCTGATATATGTGAATGTGGAGAAGTTTGTGCGAAAGGGGCGATTAGGTTGGTGGATAATCGCCAACGCCTGCACCATCCTTGGAGAAGGCGGAGATGTCTTTCAGTGGGGTTGGAGGTTCTGCTTGGGTGTTCGTCTGTACCGTACAGCAACACGTCGTCAAAGGCCGCCGTAAAACACTGTCAGAGTATTTCTGAGCACACCAAGACACACTCGGCGATTCAGATCAGCCACTTGATCTCTTATAAATGCCAATTAGAAAATATTTTGAACTTCTTAGAAAACAAGTTGGAATGCTTTATCTTATCATTACACACAGTTTTCTTAGCATAGCCGCTTTCATCTGCAAGGTTTCTTTTGCTTGAACTTTATACCATTGGTCATTATTCTTTTATCATCAGAAATGGAATTGTGTTTTCGAATATTGAATTCTCAACGAAATCGGTATACATACAACCCTTACAGATTTCATTTTTGCCAATCAAAGAGATAGTACGTTATTTTCGGCTCATTCGTCTACATGTCTTTACAACTTCAACCGTCTATTGTTTAAGGCTAGTTCAAAACCAGCCGGCAACGACAACTATAAGGGCAATGGTAACGGGAAGCACAGCAGCACTTAATATTTTGATTTAAAACGGCCCAGGAACGAGAACGATAAGGCACGCTATCAATAAGGTTTTCGATAGAAAGTGGAGGTCGATATTGCGCATTGGGAATTCAATTTTTTATCTAACCGACCAATTAATAATTTTTCTAGATTGCGACTGAGGAGAGTTCTAGCGACTGTTTCATGCGAATGGCTTGAATAATTTCTACAGCGAAAAGTCTAATACGCACAATATGAATCTAACTTGCAGTACCCGGTAACGGCAATAGAAAGTTAAAACTTGGCCAAGTCTTCTGTCCCATTATGGGGGCCAGGGAAAACCTCCCGTTGGTTGTGAACACTCCCATTTGAGTACATATATTTCAGTTTTCTCGTTCTGATTATCGTTGCCGTTGCCGTTACCGGTGGCTGTGAACCAGCCATTTTTCATTTCTCAATGTCCATGACAATCATTATTACATAAACCACAAGAGTTGTAGTACCAAACCTGCCTACAGTTATTTCTCCTCAGTTCAAGTATTTTAAATCATACTATTTTTATTGGTGTTTTAAACAAGGCACTGTGTATTTAAAATACGAATACTTCCTGTGTATTTGATATGGGGATTCTATAGACACTTAATTATGAATTTCTATTGAAACACAAGGCTTATTCCAAAGTTTTTGTGTAGATGATTTAAACAATCTAAAACAGCATGTAAATTATTAACTCTTAAATGACTAAAGAGCTAGAAACGGTTTACAAACTATGATTAAAATAAGATGTTATAATCTCAATGGAAGGTATTTATGATGGCTTTGATTTTGGTTGTTGTTGCTATTGCATTACTAAGTACATAAAACAAAACACAAATAGGCTATCATTTCAAGTAACAGACATAGTCAGCTAGGATGTAACAGCTAAGTCAGGCCTGGACGACTCCCGGGATACCTTGAGTGACCATTTTTTTTACCTGCTAAACATAGTTATCAACAGTGCAAGGCTGCGCTCAGTGAACACCAGTTGCCCAGCCCTGAGTTAAGCCATGGAGGAACGCTAAACAGAAGACAGGACGAAACAAAATACAATCAGGTTCTGCCTATAACGATATCATACAACTTTTTCATGTGTCAATACAACGAAAATTAACTAATATTTTACAAGATCGTTGTATACATCAAATTTTATATTTTTGGGTCTCTCAAACTGTTTCGTATCTCTGAAATGTCCGTTCACTTGAATTTTGTTTCTAATTAGATCTATCACGGTTGTTTGTGGAATAGGTAAGTTGCTAATTTGGATGAGTTGCATTTTAAAGTACGCATATTTTTGTGAAGTATGTCTAGACAAGGATTACTAGTATCGGAATTTCAATATTTTTAGTTTCAGTTTAAAATGTTTTATTTTATCATACCACAGATAAAACAAAATTTCTTCTGGAAAAAACTGATGCACATGTTTTAAATTATTCCCATAGCAACCAAACCTTCTGTATGAAACTGATGAAATGTTGCGGGTAACTAAAGAAGAAAAAGCCTTTAAGAGGAAAACACAGATTCTTTTTTATGTATCACCCTATAGACTCATGCCTGATTTTTTTCCTGAGACACTGCTGTCAAAATTTTAAATTCGACTTGCTCATTTTTTACTTTCTCTACTGGTAAGTAGGGGAAGTATTGTATTCCACCCAAAAATTCGATGTCGAGATTTCACCGGAAATATATGTTTTGAGACCCCCTGAATCCAGCAAAAGCAATTTTAGAAAAAGGTCCGTGTGTGTGTCTGTGTGTCAGTCTGCGGACAGCATAACTCAAAAACGAAAAGTCGGTTAAAAACCAAACTTGGTATTTAAGTTTATTGTCATTCAAGGATGGGACACGAAGATTTTGAAGAAAATAGCCCCACCCTAAACTACCCTTTACATTGAAAATTTTTCGAAAATTTTGATTTTCTTGGTAATGGCTCTAACGATTTTTATTAAAATGTCATATGTTTGAGATATTTTTATGACAAATGAAGTGTATATCTTCAATTTTCTGGCTATAGCCCATGTAGTCGTATTTACTCTGGACGAATTTTGCATAACTGGTAAACCGTTAGAGATAGACAAAATCTTGCTGTACAAAAAATGTAGATCTTGCTAAAATACACAATTTATGTCTCAATAAATTTTCTTGTAGGGTGAACCATTTTAGAGATATTCCTTGTTATGTGTGTGAGTTTCGGAAAACTTAGAACTTTAGCGAAATCCAACAACGTTGTTCATTTTTTTATATGTTAATCGTGCAAAGAGAACGGAATCTCAAAGGTCAAAAACATTTGACTGTCGCACAAAGTCTGCTGTATTCTTATATTCCCCTTGCACCTACAAGGAAATAAGCAATAAGATAATTTGTACAAATGTTTATCTTAACTAACGTGGAGATATAGGAATGAGTTTGTTGGAATGGTTAGTACAAGAGTAGAGAAAGTCATGTGAGTGCAACACATCAGATTTTTTAAATGAGATAATTTGAGGCGCATCGGTGCTACTTATGAAATTCCTATACGTGTATAATAAGCTTTTTATTAAAAGTACTTCAGATGTGTGCACTTTAGTACCAGAACACATTATTTTTATTCTATAGATACATGTAATGCAATTTCTGGGATCCGAATTCTTTCAAAACCCTTACACAAGTATGTTTTTTCTATATTTCTTATGTACACTGCAATAAAGTTCATTGTAAGTGTATAATAAACACATAACAGCAGAAACTACACAACGGATATTTATAATTATAAACTGAGAAGAGCAGTTTTGATTACAGAACATGTTCGAGAATTTTAAACAAGAAGTTATTCTGGTATTTGTAGGGAACCTTCACTTTCGACGGTATATATTTTAATTTCAATTGCACCCAAAGAAAAATTATTTCTGAATTTCAAAAGATCACATGAGATAGGCATGCATTACACAGGAAGGGAGACAGAGAGAATGAAGAATACCCACAGTTACTGCAAACGACGCGAGTGGTGTTGGAGTTTCTGCTAGTCAGTGGAAACTTTAGAAGAGCACCACTAAACAGAGAACTAGGGTTGCCACCCTCTGGTTTTGTCCTCAACGACAATTTAACATTTCATTATACCATTGTTCACGGACTGGATTTAATTCACGTCACTCTTTTCTTTGAAGGAAGTGGTGTGCACACAGAGACATAAAAGAAGAAAAAAGAACAAAGCTTATTTCCGGACTTCGACTAACTTCGGGTAACATCGGTGGCACTCGCTACAGCTGAGTATCATAGATAACTACGTCTAAAGCTTAAGTCGCGCATTCTGATTAAGTTTATGGCTCTTATTTGTATTATTGTATTAATATTAGCTAATGCGTGGTCTATTTAAATTAAAGAGACTTAATATATTTATTAATGCGTTCAGACACCTTGTATGTCTAATCATGATGGGGAAAACGAACAAAGAATAAATAAATCTCCGTCCTCTTGGTCTGCGAAGAATCTTCCAATGTATTACACATGCATAAAAAATCTGAATGTGTCACACCGAAATAACTATCTATCTATCATAATTTTCTCTTATACCTTGTAGCAGACATACACATTTTAAATAAAAATTATACCAAATTAAGCAACATGGGTTGCGTGCACAGTACGGAGAGCATGTCATTTGTTTGCTACCAACGAGCCCACGAGGAAAAAAGAAGACAAAAGAAGCTTGCTTTACACATACCGCATAACATTTCCTACGTTTCCATGGCGAATTCAATACGTATTGAGTACATTCCCACTTCCGCGTTTCCATGTTGAATTCAATCGGGAAATGAGATCGCTTTTGATATGAAAGGCTCAAACAGAAATACTTCAAGCTTTTATGTTGGTCACTTGGTTTATGTTGGTATGTTTTCTGCGTATTTTATCAAGGTTTTGAGGTTACTTAATGTTTTTGAGAAGAATGTATTGTGAGATTATAGAAACAATAAACGTGACTTTGTCTTTCACCAAGAAAACAAAATGATGAGTGTGCAGCATGTTACGAGTGCAGTAGAAGCTATCATCTTTGGCGGATTCAAATCGATAGGTGTTTCCATGTAACGGATTTCAATACGATCCCACGAAATGAGCGGATCGGATCCAGTGATTGAGCTTCGTTTCAACCCACGTCTACATGCGGCATTCAGTCCGGAAAGAGAACTCAATACGTATTGAATTCGCCATGGAAACGTACCTAGTAATTTTACCGCTAAGAACTTAAATGTGCGGCGAGTATTTTGCAAACAGCTAAGGTTACAAAACCGATCTGCCAAATTTGCAAATTTTAATACGCTCTACATTAACGTAGATAAAGTTTTTGTTTCGTATAGTTTACCACTTACAAAATTTATACGAAGTTCCTCCAGAATGAAAAGGGCTTCACAGGCTATTCACTGAAAATTCAAGACAGCATTTTATACGGCATACAAATATCTTAAACAAATGGTATATAATTATAGTCATTTATGAAAAAGCAAAAAATAATGAACATATTTACATAAAAATACCATAAAAACGTTTATTTGGGCATGAATTTAATTACAGTCTTGTATCTTAAGGGTGCTTAAAAACGACCGCTCCATGACATTAGATTTACTGGCATGTAAAAGAACTGTGGGATGAAATTCCGAGACATTGGCTGTGCCGATATGAACCTGGAAATTGACTGTATCGTTAATAAACAAAATATTTATCAGTATTCCATCTGTTTAGATGAGTTAACACTATTCACAAACATACAGAAAGATAAGCGCACGTTTCTAAACGCACCTCTTTTTGGGTTTAGATTTTGGTGAAATTTCTATTGAGAACTTTTTAATGGAATACAACACTTCACATGGCAAAAGAACTTTCGAAATCAGAAATTTCCCACTAAACAAGTGAATAGTTTTTTTAATTATCTTGTTGTTTAACGGTGCTGTCAATTGCCAGGATTATATCAGCGTCACCGGTGTGCCAGAATTTCATTCCCCAGGAGTTATTTTACATCCCAGTAAATTTTCTGTCATGGAGCACACGTAACAACCATCGGTCTGGGTCGGATTTGAACCCGCGACCTTGGGATCAGTAGGCCAGTGTCTAACCAACTGAGCCACCCAGACCGACAAGTGAATAGTTTGAAGAAAAGGAAGCCTTCTTTTGTTTCTGATAGAAGTCTTGTAACTGTCTCTTTTATTGTTACATTTATTTTGTGTAGCCCCTTTTAACATTTTTGGTTATGTCGAAGGCTTTAACTTGAGAAATGACTGATGATGTTATTGCTCGTTGAACTGTATTGTTTCATAAGATTGATTTCATTAGCTTTTAACGATTAAGCCCATTCATATTCACTCTCCATGCATTTTTCCAGACTGTGGGATAAGAAATGATTTTGGTTACAGAAAATGCTCTGCCCCAGTCAGGAATCGAATCCGGGACCTCTGGGTTAACAAGTCAGATCGCTGAACACACGTCTGCAGAGACCGTCATTGCCTATTTAATATAGAGGTAACAACTAGTTTTATAGCAGCTGTTTATGTTAAACATTCTCTTTAGCACTGTAAACAATGTTTTACGACAGAGTAAATGGCATTGTAATGCAACAGCTTGCAGAAAGCAGGATCTCGGTCAGTGGTGAGAGTGCGTCAGAAATCGATTGGCACAGGAGATGCAAGCAAGCGAGGAGCAGAGGGCGCCATCATGGAGCCAGCCTCTCATCCTTCAAGCCTCACTGCACAACTGCAAGTAATCAATGACGCTCCGCTGAGATTTCTAACCCAGAACGGTGAATGGTTAAGGGGAGGGGGGTTGTCATAGCAACACATTCGTAAGACCAGTCCAATAATATTAACTTCATACTGCCGTGTGACGTCACTTAAAGATGACCTGCTATCTTAAAGTGATTACGAAGCTAGGTGGAGGAAGCGTTATATTTCTCCCAAAAATTTGATGTCGAAATTTCAATAGTAGATAATAAATGCCTTGTACACAGTGTGATTATAAAATGAAAAATAGTACCAAGATGAAGCTTTTATTTGAGCCATACATGTGCAAGAATAAGAGTGGAATGTTACACTTTATTTGGAAAAAAGTTTCATCATTTTTAATTTTTAAAAAAATGGTTTGATTAAAGTACACCATGGTTAGTACATATCCAGCCTAGTAAAATAAACCTTTTATTTACTGTGAATAGGCTGTGAAGTCTTCTTTATTGTGAATGCAGTTTCTATAATGTTGTATAACTAATAAACCATAAATGATAGACAAATACGATACTTACAGATACGGATTACATAAATGTACACTTTATGCCAATTTTGTAGGATTATCAGTATTCGAAATATTTTTGCTCCAGATCTGTCATGCAACATCAACAGGATCTGCTTAAAATGTACACATACTTGAACAGAAATTTTTTGTTGTACGTCAGTGCAGAATGTTGTTATATATCACAGGTATAATACAAGCTTCTTGTATCTGTTCAGTAATTTTCTTTCTCAAAATGTTGTCATAAGTAGACTGACACTTATCAGAACGGTGAATGGTTATTTGAGCAACGTTGGTTAAGCTTGAATTAATGTAACTTGGGTATTCTGATAGTTTCATGGGCGTGCGTTACGCGTGTGGTAGGGGAGTGGCACAGTGATGTAACAACCAGGTTTGACCTTGACCACGTGGCCACGCAATCCCGTCACGAAGTCTATTGGATACTTCAAGGTCAAACCTGGTTGTCATGACAACAGACTGCCGTGCCATTCCCCTACTACGCGCGTAACGCACACCGGGGGAACTGTCAGAATATCCAAGTTACGTTGATTCAAGTATAATATCGGGATTTCTGCATGTACTATTGTAATTTCTTGAGAAGTAAATCCAGCGATACACGGCATCTCCCTCCTCCCCTCTCGCAAAGGTACAGTCCAGAATTGTTAAATCTGGTGAATGCTTTGGGAATGCAAATGCACCAATTCGTCCTACCCACACTTGTCCAGGAAAACTCAAGCCTCTGAGGAGAATTCACCGTCATCATAAAGTGTACGTATATGTGACAAAATTGATATGCTTAGCATTTGCAGATACCTGGTGGCAGTAAAGCTCTTTCAAAGAAGATATTAAACCCTAGATGATAGTGCAGACCGGACAGGCACCACTCGCATCTGTATTTGCGAGTATGTCTACAAATCCTAGTCCTGATTCAAGACATAGCCGACAGACGATAACACATGGAACAGAGACTATCAAGAAACTCAACTGCATGTTGGAAATACCGACTTGTGTAAACCGTTTTTGCAACACGACGTGAACTTTAGAAATATTCTGCTCTTCAAATGCGCTCACTCATTTTTTACTTTCTCTACTGGTAACTAGGGGAAGCATTGTATTCCACCCAAAAATTCGATGTCGAGATTTCACCGGAAATACATGTTTTGAGGCACCCTGAATCCAAAAAAAGCATTTTTAGAAAAAGGTCCGTGTGTGTGTGTGTCTATGTGTCAGTCTGTCAGTATGTCAGTCTGTCAGTCTGTGGACAGCATAACTCAAAAACGGAAAGTCGGTTAAAAACCAAAGTTGGTATTTGAGTTTAATATCTTTTAAGGATGTGACACTAAGATTTTGAAGAAAATAGTCCCACCCTAAACTACCCTTTACATGGAAAAATGTTCGAAAAATTTTATTTTCTTGAAAATGGCTCAAACGATTTTTATTAAAATTTCATATGTTTGAGATATTTTGATGACAAATGAAATGTATATCTTGAATTTTCTGGCTATAGCCCCTGTAGTCGTATTTACTCTGTACGACATTTGCATAACTGGTAAACCGTTAGAGATAGACCAAATCATACTATACAAAAATGTAGATCTTGCTAAAATACACAATTTATGTCCAAATAAATTTTCTTGTAGGGTGAACCATTTCGGAGATATTCCTTGTTATGTGTGTGAGTTTCGGAAAACTTAGAACTTTCGTGAAATGGATCATCGCTGTTCATTTTTTTTTTATGTGTCAAGTGTGCAAAGACAACAGAATCTCAAACATTTGAATATCGCACAAAGCCTACTATATTCTAACATTCCCTTTGCACCTACAACGAAATAAGCAATAAGATAACTTGTACAAATGTTTGTCTCAACTAACAAGAAAGAAGATATAGGAATAAGAGTTTGTAAGAATGGTTAGTACAAGAGTAGAGAAAGTCATGTGAGTGCAACACATCAGATTTTTATACATACACTTTCCACTTAGCGGCTTTCAGAATGCGTCATATACTCGCACGACTAACCGTCCCTCATTGTATAGCAGACTTCTTATGGGACGTCATAGGCGATGAAGCAGGACTTGCAGCTACACAGTCTTCCGGATCTTCCCTAATGCACATCATAAATGGTACCATCGTCTCAAACTTATTAGAAAGCCGTGTAACTGTCAATCATATCCAAGGTTGTGCTGCAAACTCAGGTCTCCAGGCTTGTCGAACTTCAGCGACATTTTCAAACTTGAACCACCACTTTGAAATGAACTTCTGTTCCTTAAAGGTCAGTGCGGTCCGGACATTTTGTTTCACTATCATTAGGGATACTTATTTGTAGCATTTTGAGATCATAAATTTCCATTTTGATTTTGTACACTTAGCAGTTTTAGCCGTTATAATTTATAGCCTTTTGAAGTAAAAGCACATAATCTGAGTTGTTGTAAATAACGTCTTTTGAAATATGTAACATTAATGTGAAATTAAAATCACATTTTAAAGAGTTGATACTGAGATAATTAATAGATTAAATTTTGAACTTATTGTGAACTAAAATAGGTAAAACCAACACATAGATAAAAGTAGGACTTACCTACTAAAAGTAACACAAAAAAGAAATTTATTTTGATGCAAAACTAAAATAATAAAAAGAAATTACGCAACATAAATTTTAGTTCATGTAAATTCATCAATCAGTAGTACGGCCAAATTAAATCATACCACAGCCCAAAATTTCGTTTGAATCTCCGTAATTTGTAGTAGCTGGGAATGAAAATATTCACAACCCTTACCACAACTGTGTATTTTAATAGCCCAAAAATTGCATCCCTCTTTTATTTAGTTGCACTTAATCTTTCAAATCTATGATCAGTGTTAGGATTAAAAAGCTTAGCAATCTCTTGTCAAGTCCCCCCCCCCCCCTATTACTACACAACCTTTTGTTGCGGATACTCCAGTAAACACGTTCGCTTTAGAGTGGGGGGGGGGGGGGGCGCATTTTAAAGTCCTCCTACAATGTATGTGCGAAAGAGTAGAAAAAGCCCTCTCACCAGTATTGAATATATTGTGACTGAGACCGAAATCACAAATTTAGCCTAACACTGTACTTTAAGTACAATAACCCAGGTACATTCTCATTGGGGTCATAGCTCTCTGATTTTTCACGCAATTCAAATTTTAAAGGTACTAACTTAATTTATTTTAAATGTTATAATTAAAATGTATTATGTTAATTCCACTGAATAAATAAATTGGTTCCCTTTCTCATATTAACATTCCCCTTTGCACAACGGTGGTCAACTGTCATTAAAAAGTACATATATAAACCCTGTAGTTGAACTTTCCAGAAGAAAGGAAGAAAGAAAGAAAGAAAGAAAGAAAGAAAGAAAGAAAGAAAGAAAGAAAGAAAGACAGAAAGAAAGAAAGAAAGAAAGAGAAAGAAAGAAAGAAAGAAAGAGAAAGAAAGAAAGAGAAAGAAAGAAAGGAACAAACAAACAAACAAACAAACGAACAAATGAACAAACGAAGAAAGGAAGAAAGGAAACGAAAGAAAGAAAGAAAGAAAGAAAGAAAGAAAGAAAGAAAGAAAGAAAGAAAGAAAGAAAGAAAGAAAGAAAGAAGGAAGGAAGGTGGAAGGAGGGAAGGAGGGAGGCAGGGAGGGAGACAGAAAGGAAGGAAGAAAAAAAAAGAAGAGCGGAAGGAAGGGACGAAGGGAGGGAGGGTGAGAGAAAGAAAGGTTATAGATTGCATTTTAAAAAATCATTGATTTCGCGTTTATATTACACTGTAGTATAAGTTTTAGATTTTGAACCAATTTAGCATTTCATCACATTTTCAAAACATATTAAAAAGTAGTTTCTAGGCGCTAAAAATGAAAATATAGGAGTAGAAACCTTTATTAGCAATTCACACTATATCGATTTGCGAAAAATCACCATCCCTCTCCCATGTCACATGTTAGTCACCAGAGCCTTATGGTTGCCGACGTCTGTTGTGAAAGCATCATGCTACACATTTCACAGACATTTAAGCTTCTTGAGGGACCATTTGGGGAGCTACTTGATTGAGAAGTAGCGGCCTCTGGTTGCGGGAAGACTTGTGAACTTGACCACATCCCACTCTCCAGTATTGCACCCCACCCATGACGCCTGTTACGGGCAGAGGTGGGGAACGCGACGGCCGGGCGGTGTTAAATTGCATGCACATATAAAGCAGCATAATAGACCTAATTAATAATAACCGCCGCAACACGTTATTGTGCATTATTTAGCTGCTAAATGAGTTCTTATAATATTTTCGCAACTTTTCTGTTTGCATTAAAATCTTGAAATACAATACCAAGGCAGGCGATCAACGCTTTCATTGATTAAATGAATATTATTGGTCTTGGAAACGCGTTTAAAGTGTCGACTGGCTTAGCAAGTGTGACCTATGGATTTATTGGTTCGATAAAACGTCTGGCAACATGCGTCTGAAACTCAGTGGCGTATAGGGATGCCTCCCAGATATCGCTGGCTGGGGAACAAATGAAACACTTCCCGCGCACCAAACAGGGCCCTTTATTTTCATAGAAGTAACAACCCATGTGCGAGAAGAAAACTCCTCCAAGCAGCGATAGGTCCGACCACTATCATACAGAAAAAGAATGCAGGCTAAACATCTCAATACCAATCTCAACTTGCACAATGAGAATATGGAAGTTGTGACACAGTTACAAACAACCTAAATCGGTAAATATTTCCTATGTTCATGTGCTGGTTTGACATCGGTTGCCAGTAGGAATCAGAATGAGCCATTTACTGCGAACTGGTTATGGCGGTCTCTGACAGGATCAGAAATTTGTTGGAACGCCTGAGAACGCATCAAAGTTACCGCCAGTCATATGTTTTCACTGCCCATGCTCAAGCTATAAGTGGCTATAAGAGACTGCTGTTGGAACAAAACCGTGGTGATCTAACAAGTCGTTTTAATGCTCCATCACATAAGGAATTTTGCGAAATATTAGGTTGGTTCAAATATTAGGTCTCTAGTAGCCTATGAGTCAGTTACGTGGCTGTGATTTCCTATGCGCATGTGCTGGTTTACATCGGCTACCGGTATGGATCAGTATGAGCAATTTTCTGTGAATTGGTTATTATGGATTGTGATAGGATCCTGAGAACGCATCAAAGTTTGTTGGAAGACATCAGCCGATCATGTCTTCACTGCGCATGATCAAGCTATAAGAGAGTGCTGTTGGCAAGCCTGTCCACTTGCCAGCAACAGGACAAAATAGTATCAAACAAATAACTTAACCTAAGATAAACCCGTGGTAATCTTACAAGGCGTTTAAAACCACAGATATCTGCCATGCTCCATCATATAAAGAATTTCACGAATACGTCAGAATTAGTACATATAATACGTACCTCAATAGCTACAGTTTATAGCGCTAAGGTTCAGGAAGAATTTAATTTTACATCCTCATACAATGGGCATCTCGCTTCAATTGGCTCTTTTATTAGCCTCCATTAAATTTATCAGCCAACTTAACGGGTTGTCCATTCTCACACACCTCTTCCAACACACCACAGCTATTAGGCAGCACACTTAAGAGTAAAATCTCATGATTCACAACTATTGTAGTAGGCAGCAGCTCCATCAAACACGAAGTATTGGAGATGGCATTAAAACTGTTGCAAACAGAGGCGTTTTCAAGTGAGAAAATACAATAAACTACATAAAATAGCTGTTAATAATAATAATAATAATAATAATAATAATAATAATAATAATAGATAATAATAATAATAATAATAATAATAATAATAATAATAATAATAATAATAATAATAATAATAATAATAATAATAATAATAATAATAATAGATAATAATAGATAATAATAATAATAAACATTATTATTATTGTTGTTATTGTTATTATTATTATTAGATATTATTATTAGATATTATTATTATTATTATTATTATTATTATTATTATTATTATTATTATTATTATTATTATTATTATTATTATTATTATTATTATTATTATTATTATTATTATTATTATTATTATTTTCAATAAATAATAAAACCGTCGTATTCACTTTCAGATACAGTATGCTATTTAAAAAACCAGTCCTCAGTTAACCGTGATAACTATAAAAATGAAAACATGACATACTTTTAGCATACTTGGTGTACAACTTACACATTTAAACCAATTTAGCGGCAATTATAGTATCACAGATTTTCCTACACAACTGTGGAATTAAGTTAATTTTCATGGATCTAGGCACAAAACTATCCGAGAAAATGATTTAAAAATATAAATCGAGTCTCACATTAAAATCTGAAAATGTTTCAGCTTTAAATTTTGAATATTGCTTCTCGAATATAATTCTTCAGAATCAAGGCTTAAATAATGTGTAACGTTAATATTTTTATTGGGAAAATATAATAAAATATGTAAAAATGTTAATTCTCTAATAATAAATCGCATATTAAATTATTAAAGTCCTAGATATAAAACTACACTTGATATCAAGAAAATTCTCAATACATTTCTTTACCTATCTTGGAATAAAGTACACTGAAATTATGAAATACATTTTTAAAAATCACATAATATGGGCATAAGAAAAAATATTATGAGATAATCAAGTTTTAAACTTGATCACGTAGTTTTATACTTCTGCAAACTCAGTTGAATTCTGACTCTACGAGTTTGAGAATAATTTCCAGGAACAATTTTAAAAAGTTATTGTTTATCTCTTCTTCTTCTTCTTCTTCTTCTTCTTCTTCTTCTTCTTCTTCTTCTTCTTCTTCTTCTTCTTCTTCTTCTAGGGTCGGACGCCTGTCGGGGAGCACGGAACCTATGGACCGGACAGAGTGAACACCTGGAAGCGGGTGGTCAGTCCAACACAAAAGTAGGAAGTGATGAAACAAAAGCGATTATTTCGTAGGGATAAACTGGCAACAATAGGCAGCCGTGATTGGTTGCTATGATGAAAGTTAAATTCTCCAAAGCATTGAATTATAACATGGGTTATCTTTTAACTTTATTGGGTTAGAACATATCCATGCTCACTTTTCAATCAAAGACAGTAGACAAGTTTAATATCTGTGTTAGAAGCTGTTCATTGTACTCAAAACAAGAACTAAAATATGAGTGGCTTCAGAAGAGACTCTAATTGTGTTAATGAACATGTATGAAAATCCAGACCCTCTAGCAATATTCGCATTCTTTAAAGGTATGGTTAAGCTACTAGTTAAATGGATATGTATGTACGGTGTACGAAATTACATACAAGATATCCTTAGGTAAACATCGGTATCAGCACACTGTTATATAGCTCTAAGCAAAATGCACACGTTGCCAAGGTTCTGCTAACTACTTGGGAGAAATGACTGGCAATTTACATGAAGGACAGGTTAACCTCAATTGGCATGTAACTTTTTTTTAACTTCTCATAATCAGGTTTTGAAAAAGGTTGTGTGCATTTGTATAGTATTTTACCGCATTCTTTTACTTTCTTTCCCTTTTACTTTTAATCAAATATTATATCGTAATTTTAGTGGGTACATTAAATCACATTCTGCAGCAGTCAGTTCTCAAGGTGTCTACAGATGGAGAATGTAGTATAGTTCAGGAAAGGCGAACTAGGGTACAAGGGAATGCGAACTTTACAGTAGACCTAATGTAATATTACATTCAAATATATATATATTGTAAAATGTTCTTCTAATACCGATCTAATAAACCGCCTTTCATGGGTGGCATTAAAATGTAGATTTCTGGGAATTTACACAGTTTCTGAAATTTGTCGAACTGTGTTACCAGCTACGCAAATAATCTAGCAACGGTAGTTTCTGATGCGTAAATGGTGTGAAACAAGCAATATTTGCAGTTTAGCGAGTAACGATTTAGTGAGCCATCAGAAGTAATCAATCATTCCCTTTCATGCCGACGTGTCATTAGTTATTACAAAATATTAGAAAATATGACCTAAAATATTTTGAGTGCATTTTCGAAATCTTCAAAAGTTTAATGCTGTTTAAATTAACATATTGAAAATATATTTTAAAAAGCTAGCATACTTAATAGTAAAGTACCTGGGTGACCGAGCTTTGCTGGGCGTTTTCTCCCCATTTTTCTGAAATCTTGTTTTTTGGGAGAACATACTTATTGAGATAAACTTGATAAACCCGATCCAAAGCTAACCCTCAGCACAGAATGAAATAAATGTCACATTTTGAGGACCACCTGCCTCTGGCGCGGAGGACCTGGGTTCGATCCCCGGTACTAGCATGGGGATTTTATCCCCTCTGGGAGGTCCCAGGGGGACCAATTGAGGAGCTACTTGATGGCCGGGAGGGCTCGAAGCGCTAACCACGTCCCACCCTCCAGTACTGCACCCCACCAATGACGCCTGTAGTAAGCAGAGCTGGGGGACGCAGCGGCTGGTCGGCAAGCCTTGGCCCTTCATGGACAGTTGCGCTAGGGGTTAGTCATTTTATGTAACTCTTCTTCCTGATTGCCCTTCAAAATGTGACTTGAAAAGAATGACAAAAACGTAAAAAGAGCCAAAATACGTGACCCATGAGAATTGAATAATATTAATCACCATTGATAAAATCGTGCTTCACCAATATTTTCCATGGAAAAAGACAACAAACAAAAACTATGAGATATCAAACATTCGGGCCCTGGTAATAACTATGTCCAGCCAATTGCATGAATACTGCCCAGTCATTGGAGAGGAGTAAAGAGAGGAAAGAAGAGAAAGCATGATACCCTTGCATTTTACTAAATTCGCTTTTTGTACAAACCTTTCTTACGAAAACCTGTATTATATTATTTATCTGTTTCATTTTAATCGAGGTAAACATTTGTAGAAATAGCTGCATTATGCATTTCTTGATGGATAGAAAGCGAAAGCCTTAGTAAAATTTTTAATAACTAGATACTGTATGCCAGCCTTAAAATTTGTATTCATTCCACACAATCGCGAGAAACAACTGAAAATCCACAGGACTTGAAAAGAATGACAAAGTACTGAACAATTTGAACCATTTAACAAATGGTATCTCGCAAATAGCTATGTTACAAAAAATATTTAAAATAAATTATATGCTTTAAAGAGATCTGCACTTTTTTTAGAGTTCGTTTTCGTCTTTCACTTGACGTTTACCAGTTATGCAAGGTTATATAGATTTCTTTCCGATTTCACAAGCTATTCCAGAAAATTCAATATAAACATTGATAACCTTGGCACAGGAGGATTCTTTCACCATTCTGATCGGGAAAGTTGAAGTGAGGGACAGTGACATTTTGGTATTCGACAGACTCTGCAAACTTTACTTCAGTCAGGTTTTATAAGTTCTTGTTCTAGGTCTAACAAAATGTGTCTCCATCTATTGTATGCTTTTCAGTGAGGAGTTTTTGTCTTCCGAATAACCTTCCTATTTATGGTTGCTGTATCAATCATGTTCAAGAATAGCACAAATGGCCATCGCGTGGTAGTCCTATTCCATGAATATTCATTTATCGTTTTGTCCACTGTATCAACAAAACCTTTGGTTTTTATTAATATCGACTTAGAAATCCTTTTCTGTGCCGACATTATCATCATGATGTTCAGAATTCAAAATGATTACTTCCCTAATCTTTTTAGGCATATTTGATACTAGGTTAGATTTTCATTGAATGCAGGCATAGATGAAAATTTTATTTCAATGGCATTGACTACAGTTCAGATAGGATTTCGGGCTTGTTTTTTACTTTCTCTACTGGTAAGTAGGGAAAGTATTGTATTCCACCCAAAAATTCGACGTCGAGATTTCACCGGAAATGTTTTGAGACCCCCTGAACCCAAAAAATGTATTTTTAGAAAAAGGTTCGTGTGTGTGTGTCTGTGCGTCAGTCTGTGTGTCTGTGTGTCAGTGTCAGTCTGTGAACAGCATAACTCAAAAACGAAAAGTCGGTTAAAAACCAACGTTGGTATTTAAGTTTAATGTCTTTCAACGATGCGACACGAACATTTTGAAGAAAATAGTCCCACACTAAACTACCCTTTATACGGAACATTTTTCGAAAATTTTGATTTTCTTGAAAATGGCTCTAACGATTTTGACTAAAATGTCATATGTTTGAGATATTTTGATGACAATTGAAATGTATATCTTGAATTTTCTGACTATAGCCCCTGTAGTCGTATTTACTCTGGACGACTTTTGCATAACTGGTAAACCGTTAGAGATAGACCAAATGGTACTATACAAAAAATGTAGATCATGCTAAAATACACAATTTAGGTCCGAACAAATTTTCTTGTAGAGTGAACAATTTCGGATATATTCCTTGTTCTGTGAGTGAATTTCGGAAAACTTAAAACTTTCGTGAAATGGAACATCGTTGTTCATTTTTTTATATGTTAAGTGTGCAAACAGAACGGAATCTCAAAGCTTTAAAAGATTTGACTATCTCACAAAGCCTACTGTATTCTAGTATTCCCCTTGCACCTACAAGGAAATAAGCAATAAGATAATTTGTACAAAGGTTTATCTTAACTAACACAAAGAAGATATAAGAATAGAGAGTTTGTAAGAATGGTTAGTACCTACAAGAGTAGAGAAAGTCATGTGAGTGCAGCACATCAGACTTTTTTTATAAAAACACAGAGGGAGTAACACTGGGCGGAATGGCCCAGGCAGTAACATCTGTGGCCCGCATTCGGGAGTTCATGAACTCGATTCCCGTCGCTCGCCCCCTTCACTTGGGATTTTCCATGGTTTCCCCTTGTCTCCAGGTGAATGCTGGGGTGGCTTCTCTAATCCATAGAGTGCATTCCTTCCCTTCCGCAATTCACTCCATCATTAATCCTAAATACTTTTTGGTAGTGTTAGTGTATTCTAAATATTTCATACTGAACGTTTGCTCTTGCCCATATTTAAACGTTTTTTTTTCCCCCTAGCAAATTATTTGTAAATGAGCGGTTCTTTTTTCTTTACAACATTTTGTTACTTCGACATCTGAATTATTCCTCCATGCTTGTGGCATAAACATTTGAATGCTCTTTCCGCGTGTTGTATGTAACTAAGCCTTTTTGCTTCATTTCAAATCCTTCTGGAGCAAAAATGTGCTGTGAATAAGCGTACTGTGAGCATAAGCATAACTTTTTTATGGATATGTTTAATGAATTCTATAATACTTAAGATTTTTAATGCATATATGAATGTACGAAGTGTAAATCGTTGCAATATGAATGAATTATATTGTTTTAACCCAGGCTATTATGTGCAGAAGAGAGTTGTAAGCAATAGGTCACTACATTAGGAGTTGATATGGTCTTAGCACAACATGCTTCACCAAACCAGACAGAAACGACGCACACTAGGGGGTCTTCAGGCAAAAGTTGCTTCCTATGTGAATATCCTGGTTGGCCCTCAGGCTTGGCAAAGGTCACTTGTTAGTTGGCTCGTTTTCTCTAGGGCTGTATAATAGTTCAGGTCAGTATACCATCAATTGATTGCATAATCAGTTAAACTTTTCCGAGGTGGATTCTGTGGCGAAACATTTGGCGTTGTCTTCATTCCAGCTATTCTTTTTATGTAGATATACTAATATAAAAGGAAAAACTATGTACATATATCTGCGCCGCGCGTGTATGTGTGTGGTAATCTAGGAAGCCACTAAACCAATTCTGATAATTATTTTACCATTGAACAGCACTGTTCCTCCCGACAGACTAAGGCTATAGGGCTCCTAATTTAAATTCTTAATAAAGGACTGAAAAGAATTTCCAAGGCGTGTATACTAGAACAAGAACATGCTGAAGTCACAAAAGCATGTTTATGAAGAAGACTTTGACTTTTCCTTGTGAACACCATGAATAGAAATTATTTGTTACTGTACAGAAATTACGTGTAAGAATAATACAAAAGTCGTGGATATGCATTTAATTCCAAACAGTATACACTGATGGCCACGAATTGGCAGCTGAGAAAATAGAAGACACGGCGAAATATAAAACAATAGGATATCCTTATAAACATACTGTGACGCCAGTTTCGGCGCACAACAAAGAACGGATGGGGCTGAGCTTCCGAGCGAACACATGATTAACAACAATAGAAAAGGCTACACAAAAAAGTTTTCTCCGCGGTCTTCGAGAAAGATGCAGCTGTGTCACCGGCGGCGCGTTTGTAGAAATCGAAAAAGGTCCGTGTGACGTTCTCCCCCCTATACAAGGAGGCGAGGGAACAGCAGAGTGAGTGCTTGAGTGAGTGATGGGACGGTCTGTCGGTCGGTCGGTCGGTTAGTTACAGAAACGAGTCGGTCAGTGTGACAGTGAGTGCGAGGCAGCTGTGCGTATGTGCGTCGTGAAAGATGTATCGATCGTCGGGAAGAAGATTTCACGAAGGTCAAGTGATTACATCGTCGTAGCTAGTGTATGAGAGGCAGAGAAAGTGAAGGAAGAAACTTAAAGGACTGAGGCAAGGTTACAAGAAGTAAAACTTGTGAATTGTGATAGCACGAAAGACTGTTAACGACGAGAAGAAAGTTGTGTATTTGTGATAAAGTTTTAAAAGACAACTTATGCCACAGTCATTTAATAACTTATATTTTTCTGTATAGCCTCTGCTAAATAACTACCTCAAAATGGGGGAAAAGTTATAGATATTTCATACAAATATGTTTTGAGGCTTCGTGTGCATGTGATGTCCACGTAAAACATAACTACAAAACGAAAGGTCGGTTAAATGACAAACTTGGTATTTAAGTTCAACATCTTTCAAGGATAAGATATGAAAGATTTTCACATATTTTTTCGAAAAATTGTATTTTCCCAAAACTTGCTCTAATTATTTTGATTAAAATACGTGTTTAAAATATCTCCATGACAAATGAAGTGTGTACTTTGAAATTTCGGGGAGCAACCTCTGAAGTCCTCTCCATTATGGATGACTTTTACATAACTGGTAAATCGTAAGGGCTAGATAAAATCGTATTACACAAAAGCGTAGTTCTTGGTACAGCACACAATTTATGTGATCTTTTGCTTTCTTTTTGAGATAACCGTTTCAGACACATTCGTTATTAGTTTTAATTTTCCAATACTTATATTTTTCTTCAATGGGAAGTCGTTATTTGTTTCTTCCGCTCCTCGTTATACAAATCATATAGCGACCAGCTCTTAAAATATTTCAATATCGCTTAAACCTACTGTATTCTGTTATTGTCATAGTTTACAGAGGAACGGGTTGAGAAAATAATGTGGATTCACCACATAATATTTTTCTCTACAATTTCAGCTGTGCCATTTCCAATATGTTAAATTTGAAGGCGGTGAATCTTTAAATACAGCAATTTCACCGCTTTCATTATGTTGACGTTAGGGGTTTGTCTATTATGTGAAAACCGTGAAGTATTCAATGAACCAAAGATAAGACACAAAATTAAAACTTCCCTGTGATTATCTAAGTTATTCGACGATTCCGCTAATTATTTCTGGGACTTTGAGAACCATTTCTGGGAAGTTTAAAGAAATAAGAAGTACAAAATTCATTTAATGCACATTTCCATAACAGAACATTTTTATTTCGTTATTATGAATATCATAATGCTTTAGAAATTACATATCTGTAGTGCGTAAAGGGTAAATGGGAAAAATTCGGCATAAAATATTTTATATCATTGAAAAAAAAAATTTAACAGTATAGGGAGGCAAATTAAATTAAGTTGGATTATGAGGTTTAAAAAGGCACCCACGCAATGTCGATGAGAGAGAGACAGAGAGGGACAGTCAGACACACACACACAGACACACACAGACCTTTTTGTAATTTTTACTTTCTCTACTGGTAAGTAGGGGAAGTATTGTATTCCACCCAAAAATTCGATGTCGAGATTTCAACGGAAATATATGTTTTGAGACCCCCTGAATAAAAAAAAAGCATTTTTAGAAAAAGGTCCGTGTGTGTGTGTGTGTGTGTGTGTGTGTGTGTGTGTGTGTGTGTGTGTGTGTCTGTCAGTCTGTCAGTCGGTGTGTCAGTCTGTCAGTCTGTCAGTCTGTCAGTCTGTGGACAGCATAGCTCAAAAACGAAAAGTCGGTTAAAAACCAAAGTTGGTATTTAAGTTTAACGTCTTTCAAGGATGCGACACTAAGATTTTGAAGAAAATAGCCCCACCCTAAGCTACCCTTTACATGGAACATTTTTCGAAAATTTTGCTTTTCTTGAAAATGGCTCTAATGGTTTTGATTAAAATGTCATATGTTCGAGATATTTTTATGACAAATGAAATGTATATCTTGAATTTTCTGGCTATAGCCCCTGTAGTCGTATTTACTCTGGACGACTTTTGCATAACTGGTAAACCGTTAGAGATAGACCAAATTATACTATACAAAAAATGTAGATCTTGCTAAAATACACAATTTATGTCTCAATAAATTTTCTTGTAGGGTGAACCATTTCGGAGATATTCCTTGTTATGTATGTGAGTTTCGGAAAACTTAGAACTTTCGTGAAATGGATCATCGTTGTTCATTTTTTTATATGTTAAGTGTGCAAATACAACAGAATCTCAAACCTTTGACTATCGCACAAAGCCTACTGTATTCTAATATTCCCCTTGCACCTACAAGGAAATAGGCAATAAGATAATTTGTACAAATGTTTATCTCAACTATCAAGAAAGAAGATATAGGAATAAGAGTTTGTAAGAATGGTTAGTACAAGAGTAGAGAAAGTCATGTGAGTGCAACACATCAGATTTTTTTTTTTATTCAGGAAGTCTTAAAACATTTATTTGCGGTGAAATCTTGGTATCAAATTTTTGGGTTGAATATGATTCTGTCCGTACTGTAAGCACGTAACAGAGAAATTAGAAATAAGCTATTTCCAAATTTTCTAAATTCTTGGTATTTTATTTTAAAACACATTAATACTGCAATTTTTTATGATTCGTGGTCCAATTACGTTTAAGTGTGGAAATAGGTTCAGCGTAGAAGAAAAACCTTAGAGGCGTGCTGCTTGCCTTTAAGTGTAGGTAACACAAAACAAAGGCCATAGTCAAGGACCTAGGTTGTATGTTAAAATTCATTAAGACTAATGGAGCGACCTCGCACTTGCAGGGCTGGAATACGAGGCTCTAAGTGTTCGGGCAGTTGTTGCACAAAGCAAGTAAAAAGGAAATTGACACCGTACTGTGTTATAACAAGGTAATGCCCCGGGCCACACGCTAACCTTGAAACTGCATATAGACTGTCTATTATACGCTTTCCATCTGCTAACTTCTAGCTCTTGCACAAAAAACGTACTTCTGCACATGAAATTCTACACGCTTTGGGTTCCACAATCTACACAATACACAGGCTTTTCTGTTTGCAATTTAATGTTGTAGAAGTGTTATATTTGTATAAGGTAGTACAATTCTTTTTGTCTATGACATAAACAAAATCTGATGTGTTGCACTCACATGACTTTCTCTACTCTTGTACTAACCATTCTTACAAACTCTTTTTCCTATATCTTCTTCGTGTTAGTTGGGATAAACATTTGTACAACTTATCTTATTGTTTATTTCCTTGTAGGTGCAAGGGGAATGTTAGAATACAGTAGGCTTTGTGCGATAGTCAAATGTTTTAAAGCTTTGAGATTCTGTTGTCTTTGCACACTTAACATATAAAAAATGAACAACGATGATTCATTTCACGAAAGTTCTAAGTTTTCCGAAACTCACAAACATAACAGGAATATCTCCGAAATGGTTCACCCTACAAGAAAATTTATTGAGACATAAATTGTGTAATTTAGCAAGATCTACATTTTTGTATAGTATGATTTGGTCTATCTCTAACGGTTTACCAGTTATGCAAAAGTCGTCCAGAGTAAATACGACTACAGGGGATATAGCCAGAAAATTCAAGATATACACTTCATTTGTCATAAAAATATCTCAAACATATGACATTTTAATCAAAATCGTTAGAGCCATTTTCAAGAAAATCAAAATTTTCGAATAATTGTCCATGTAAAGGGTAGTTTAGGGTGGAGCTATTTTCTTCAAAATCTTCGTGTCCCATCCTTGAAAGACATTAAACTTAAATACCAACTTTGGTTGTTAACCTACTTTTCGTTTTTGACATATGCTGTCCACAGACTGACAGACTGACACACAGACACACACACGGACCTTTTTCTAAAAATGCTTTTCTTTTATTCAGGGGGTCTCAAAACATATATTTCCGGTGAAATCTTGACATCGAATTTTTGGGTGGAATACAATACTTCCCCTTCTTACCAGTAGAGAAAGTAACAACATATAACGCACATCGCTTGTCGCTTCTCTTGTCTTGGCGACGTTTAATTACAAAAAAACAAGTTATAGAATTTTCCGGAGTGGAAAAAGGAACGATTTTGTGAGTTTAAGTTGTAATCAGTATTTGTAATATTGTAATTATAGATATTTTATAAAAAGTAACGATTTTGGACAAGTAATGTGTGATTCATAAGCAACAACACTGAGTTACGAAAAATAATAGTTAAAATTGTTTTCCTCAGTGGACGAGCATTTCGGAATTTTGACTTATGGAATGATATCTAGATAGGACATTAATTATACGGAAATTATATTACCCTGACGTGTTATTGCAGCTGTTTGTCTAGCTACATTGTAAAGGAGGTGCCTAAAAGCACGCAATTTTATTGGAAGAAGTTGCAGAAAATGAATAGTTTTACAGTAAAACCAGTCATATTGGTTTTTTATTCAAGTATTAAGCAATTAATTCCTCTGCACGCCCTGAGATACGACCCCAGCTGACTAGCCGAGCGGCGAGAGACTGCCTCACTTGAGATGGATAAAATCGAAACATGTCAAAATGCAAAGGGCTTATCTTTCTTTTCTAGCAGAGTTTCATTTAAATTTTAAAAAAGCTCCAATGCGAGGTTCTTTATTATGGTATGTTAAAGGCAAAATAAAATAGGATGTAAAAGCCTTTAACACTTGCAGCATTTTTAGCACAATTTAATTAAACCCGTAACAAAAACGTGAATATCTCTGAAACAAACACACATCTGATTGGAATCTTGTATATCATCGTTATATTACATTACCACACTGTGATAACAATTTCAGATTGCTCAAATTGTGGATTTTTAGTTTTTTTCACAGGTGCATTTTCTTAACAGCTGCATTTTTTGCCAAAAGATATTTGATTCTTCAAGTTTCCTTTAACATTTTTATTTTCTTGTCTAGCACTTACCCAAGAACTTAGAGGAAACATCATTCGATCCAAAAATTCGATATCAAAATGTCACTGAAAATACACCCTAAATGCTACTCCCCAGTTCTCCACATCCCAAAAGCTTTTTAGAAAAAGATCTGTTAGTGTATCTGTGAACACTAATTTCTAAGGAGGGAATAATACAGAAATATTCAAGAAAAGATCTCCCAACCCCAACTAACCTTGCACAGAAACTTTCATGAATCGTCTGTGAATCTTCTTAATTTTGAATGTATTTTGTACAATATTGTTTAACCGGTAAAGTAGAAGTAATAAACAGAGCTTCCCAAATGAAAAATACAGAGTTTATTTAAGTCTACAATTTAAGACAAACAATTTTCTCAGGTTGAACTGTGATGTGGTGTTTATAAAGCATCTTACCGAATCTCCCTATTACCCCTGCATAGGTAACAACCACTCAGCCACGAGAAATAATCTTGGCTGGAGAAAAATTCCTATCCCTGCCGGGAATCGAACCCGGGACCCCTTGCACAGAAGGCAGGTGCTCTACCAACTGCGCTACGGGGCCGACCCTACTATATACATGATAGAGAAAATAAAAGACGCGGTTTTTCCGTATTGTGCTTACAACGAAGTCTGCTGCTTAATTTGAGCTTATTTGCAATAAGATTAGTCGTGAGCAATGTAATATGAACAGAAAAAACACTTTTTTTATGAACGTTATATTATGTAAGGACTTGTGTGAAGTTGTAATGGGTGGAGAAAGTCGTGCGAGTGTAACACACCACTTTTTCTTACATTTTGTGACTATGCTGTTTTTTTATGTATTTGTCTGATTTAGATTAATAGAAGACTTGAGGAATTGAAAGCTTCGACTGTCGTGTTACGTAATTACTTTCACGCCATATGTTTGGGTTAACAAAAACCATTATGGGCTGCTGCAAGATCTAATGACACAAGAGGTAATGGTTTGCCATGAATGTGTGCTTTACCTATAACATACAGTGATTATGTCCACACGTAAATCAGGGATCTGGCCCTAGGTACTGTAAGTCCTAGGGGGTGTAAGTCACTACATAAGGGGAGGGTAATCAGGGAAAGAAGAAAGAAGATCCATTTCCTAAATATTCCTGTTATCTGTCTGAATTTTCCAACACATACTTTTTACTTTCTCTACTGGTAAGTAGGGGAAGTATTGTATTCCATCCAAACATTCGATGTCGAGATTTCACCGGAAATGTACGTTTTGACACCCCTGAAAAAAAAAAAAGCATTTTTAGAAAAAAGTCTCTGTGTGTCTGTGGACAGCATAACTCAAAAACGAAAAGTCGGTTAAAAACCAAAGTTGGTATTTAAGTTTAATGTTTTTCAAGGATGCGACACGAAGGTTTTGAGGAAAATAGTGCCACCCTAAACTACCCTTTACATGGAAAATTTTTCGAAAATTTTGATTTTCTTGAAAATGGCTCTAACGATTTTGATTAAAATGTCGTATGTTTGAGATATTTTTATGAAAAATGAAATGTATATCTTGAATTTTCTGGCTATAGCCCCTGTAGTCGTATTTACTCTGCACGACTTTTGTATAACCGGTAAACCGTTAGAGGTAGACCAAATCATACTATACAAAAAATGTAGATCTTGCTAAAATACACAATTTATGTCTCAATAAATTTTCTTGTAGGGTGAACCATTTCGGAGATATTCCTTGTTATGTGTGTGAGTTTCGGAAAACTTAGAACTTTCGTGAAATGGATCATCGTTGCTCATTTTTTTGAATGTTAAGTGTGCAATGACAACAGAATCTCAAAGCTTTAAAACATTTGACTGTCGCACAAAGCCTACTGTATTCTAACTTCCCCTTGCACCTACAAGGAAATAAGCAATAAGATAATTTGTAGAAATGTTTATCTTAACTAACACGAAGATAGAGGAATAAAAGTTTGTAAGAATGATTAGTAAGGAGTAGAGATAGTTATGTGAGTGCAACACATCAGATTTTTTTTTTTTTTTTTTTGAATGGAATATCGTTATTAATTTTTTTCTCTTGGTCATGCAAAGAGAAGTGAGTTTCGAAGGCATTACAGAGGGACCAGCTGTTAAAAAAGATTGTAATATCGGTTAAAGCCTACTGTGTTCTCATATTCCCCCTGTACCAACACGAAAGTTAGCAATAATTTTTGCAAATGTTTATTAACATAGAGTAGATAGACGAATAAGTCTTGTGAGTGTAACACTTCAGATTGTTCATTAAACATTGTATTAAACATTAAATGTATTAAATATTTATTTATTGTATATTTATTAAATATCGTACCTTACAGCCCCATAGTCATAAAATCAAAAAATAATCAAAATGCAAAGGTCATTCTTCTTTTCTTGTATAGCTGCATTTAAATTTAAAAACAACTCCAACGTAAAGGTTTTTTATAGTGGTCTATTTAAAAAAAAAAAAATTCTTAGTATGATGTAAAAACAGTTTGACACGTGGGACATTTTAATAAACACAATTAAATTAACTCTAGAACATAAAGATTAACAACTAAACAAATTTGTTGCATTGATTGAAATTTTGTATTCGTTAAGTTTTATCACACTGTGATAAAACATTCAGGTCGCTCGAATGGAAATTGTAGGGTTTTAGGTGCATTGCCTTAAGGAAGTGGAGATGAGCTTTAACACAACGAGAACTATGCCGCTGAAGGATCGAACAGCTTTGAAGTGAAACAGGTTGTGGTCATTCAACCGTTTTCGCACATTTCCTATTTCGTAACCCTGGATGAACTTTCAGTATCTTTCAGAAGCTGTACTTTCACTATCATCACTATCGTAACGCAATCTAAATGACATTTGCAATTATTTGTGCCTTCTTTAACATGTAATATGGGCAACACTGTTAATTTCTTTACGTTATCAGAACTGCAGAACAAGCTTGATAACTGTTATAGTATAACTATTGGAGGACCATGGTCAAAACATCAGCATGCTGACTTCTCAAATAAAGAGTTCTTGTTTAAACTCCTGGCTGGGGCAAGATTAAAAATTACAAGTTTCCATATTATTTTTACTTTCTCTACTGGTAAGTAGGGGAAGTATTGTATTCCACCCAAAAATTCGATGTTGAGATTTCACCGGAAATATACGTTTTGAGGCTCCCTGAATCCAAAAAAAAGCATTTTTAGAAAAAGGCCCGCGCGCGCGCGCGCGCGCGTGTGTGTGTGTGTGTCCGTCAGTCTGTGGACAGCATAACTCAAAAACGAAAAGTCGGTTAAAAACCAAAGTTGGTATTTAAGTTTAATGTCTTCAAGGATGCGACACGAAGATTTTGAAGAAAATAGCCCCACCCTACACTACCCTTTACATGGAAAATTTTTCGAAAATTTTGATTTTCTTGAAAATGGCTCTAACGATTTTGATTAAAATGTTTGAGATATTTTTATGACAAATAAAATGTATATCTTGAATTTTCTGGCTATAGCCCATGTAGTCGTATTTACTCTGGACGATTTTGCATAACTGGTAAACCGTTAGAGATAGACCAAATCATACTATACAAAAAAGTAGATCTTGGTAAAATACACATTTTATGCCTCAATAAATGTTGTTGTAGGGTGAACCATTTCGGAGATATTCCTTGTTATGTGTGCGAGTTTCGGAAAACTTAAAGCTTAGCGAAATGCAACAACGTTGTTCATTTTTTTATATGTTAATCGTGCAAAGAGAACGGGATCTCAAAGCTTAAAAAGATTTGACTGTCGCACAAAGCCTGCTGTATTCTAATATCTCCCTTGCACCTACAAGGAAATAAGCAATAAGATAATTTGTACGAATGTTTATCTTAACTAACATGAAGATATAGGAATAAGAGTTTGTTAGAATGGTTAGTACAACAGTAGAGAAAGTCATGTGAGTGCAACACATCAGATTTTTTTAATTATCCATTTATTTGCCGCCTTTAACGTCTAAGGTCATATAGGCGGCTTTGAACTTTGGCAATAATTGCTCAACTGCTATGATGTTGACTCACTTAGCGGTGATTTTTATATTTGGGTTTGTATTGCCTGTATTACTTTATTACATTAAATTCACACACACACACACACACATTTACACTAGGCTGCGCCGTGGCCGAGTGGTTAGACCATTCGCCTTTCACCAAAGTGGCCCGAGTTCGATCCCTGGTACCCGCATGCGGGATTTGTGGTGGACAAAGCGACGCAGGGGAGGGTTTTCTCCGGGTTCTCCGGTTTCTCATTCCTCCGCTGCTCCATCTTCATTTCATTTATTATAAGTGTCACCACCGCACGTAGTAAAAGCGGGCGTTAAACGTTACAAAAAAGGCACTCACACTCCCATTCATATTTCCAGACTTTAGGGAAGTGGGGAAAAATCCTAGTTATTGCAAAATTTCCACCCTTCCAGCAGGGAATCGAACATGGGAGTCCTTGCACAGGAACCAGGTTCCGCAAAATGAATAAACATTTAAGAATATTCTCCAGTTCACTGAGTTACTAACTTTATCACTGGTTTCCGGACTCAGGTCCCAAATATGACCAAACAATTAAGGGATAAATCATAGTGAATTTACACTTAAGGAAATAGTACAGTTCTTATGGGCGTTTACTTTTTGTGTACTCAGTGCCTGTTCTAAGACAAGACTATGCCTAAATTCGCGTGTGACATATACTCGTATCTTCCATAGATTGCATATGGAATATGTACGAGATAGTTCTGGTAAAAGGTATTTATAGCAGGTATAAAGTGAACAATTTCCTTCTATAGTACCAGTTTTGCTACCGGAAAAGCACTAAATTAGAACGAACCTCTTCGCTTCTATGTTATATAGATTTTTGCATAACTTGCTGTTACTCATTGATAGTGACGTCACTGTCTTCGTGATCTTTGTGCGTACTGACAGAATCACGCTAGCACTGATGTTCGGTATTGGCTTTGCGAGAGTTTGTATGAGTTATAAGATGAAACGAAAAATAAAAAGGATCTGATGTGTGCAGTCATATGACTTTCTCAACTCTTGCACAAATTATTCTTAGAAAAGCTTATTGTTAATCGAGATAAAATGTTATAGAAATTATCTTATTGCTAATTTTGCTATCGTGCAAGGAGAATATGGGAATACTGCTAGACAAACTTTTATTACATTAAATAAATCTTAGTTTTAAGTCAATTTTTTTTTTTTTTTTTTTTTTTTTTTTTGTATTTATGTCATTTTCTGAAACTTTAAGTCACGTTATAGGTTGTTTTTCAAATGCTTTTAGGTCTTCAAAATCCAGGCCTTGGTTATAAGGTTTAAATAATGACGATAGGTCACCCCAGAGTAGTTTTGAATATCATATTATCTGTTCGTATTTATTTATTCCTATCTAATAACAAAGATTGCTGCTGCATTGTTGCGATATAACAGAAATAGGTATCTTGTCTTGGCCTGTATTGTTTTGCTCGATACAGATTTCCGTCATTGTTCCGGGCACATTTCATTCTTGGCTCATGGTGCTACCTGAAAGTCAATTTGTCTGTACCCTTTACCAAGGATTACGTCTGGTGTTAACAATTCTTATGGTTCTAAAACATTTTCCCAAAAGCAATATACATACCTCCTATATGTTAAAGCTTCGCAGAGCATGTAATGTGCTGGGCTGTTGCAGTTTCTTTCTTGCATAATCTGCAATCTATGTTACCCTGAAACACTCCCATCGTGTTAAGATGCTTTTTCACAGGAACAAGTCCTGTGAGAAATGCACTAATTGTCCTCAGCTGAAGTTGGTTACATTTGAGTAAGCTTTAAGCTCTTTCCTAATATGGTTTACTAATACATAGTTTACCATGTTTGTTTCCTGTGGCTTTAAGTCAGCTTTTATAATCTTCTACTTTAGACCAATTCTAATAGGCTCTTACTAAACATCAATATATTCCTAAAACAGGCTCTGGTCAATAAGTGAAATAGATGTACTCCTGGTGGTCAAAACAATGACTACTAGAATTGCCACAGGACCTCCTAAATACCGGACCTGACACTGTGATTCAAGATGGCGGCCTATGTGGTGGGAACTACTTATAAACAACTCGTCTACAGGCTAAGATTTCAACGCAGTAAAATAAAAATATTGTGTAATAACACGCCTATTTTGTGAATATGGGCTGTGTTAAACACAAAAACATAACCTCAAGTAAACAAAAAAGGATGACATTTAATATTAAACGATAACCCATGGGCAATGAAATATCTCGTATAACTTTAAATATCATTCATGCAATCTACAGTTTTACATGCCATTATGTAACTGCATTACACACTCAAATTACAAAGAAGATAGACAAAACTGCAAGCAGCATGTTACTTAAATAAAACAGAAGTGTTGACATTGAGTTGACTCAATTATTAATCATTGTTTACACTGTTTTTCACATTTGTACAATATACATAATGTTATATACCTACACAAAATATACTATACTGGGTGGCTGATATACAAATGCTGCCATTTAGGATAATTAACTATCTACTAAATTCAAAAGCTTTAGGGTGGAAATTTGCTTTTACTATTACTGAAAACTTTTGATTACTCAGTTTGCAACAACATATTACTCAGCACTTCATGACACTTTATTTTACAGGGGGAATCCACAAAAGCAGATGAAATATTAAAAATAATAACCGTAAAACAGCACTGTAAATGAAATATATGAAATACGTAATCTTAAATCAGCATTGTAAAGCAACATTGTGTTAGGTTAGGTTAGTGTTGTATATGAGTGGGGTGACAGGGTCCTGCTATCGAAATATTTACAATTTGGGCAGTGTTTATACAATCATTTCAACGTAAATGCATAAATCAATCATTGTAGCATATATTACACTCGTTTATACACATTTATTAGCTAAATATCCGCCGCATAAGCGAAATAAAACGACTTCATCCAACGTACGAAATTTTCTCATAAATAAAACACGAAGTTTGAGCGCACAATAAAACTTACAAGATCGTAATCAGCAATAAAAACTGCATCCATTGCACTATGTTTCATTCGTTTTCTAGAGCGGCCGATTTTGTAAAGATTTACCAAACTTTGCTATAGTCTACAGTTTTACATGCAGCAATATAACACATTTCTTCTAAACTGCAGCTACACATTTAAATTACAAAGACAAAAGATAATGTGTAAATGCAAGCAGCATACTACTTACATGAAACAAACTGTTGGTGTTGCAGATGCCACTAATTGAGTTCACTCGAAATTATTGTCTTTCACTATTCACACTATTCACCATGTTATATATGTATACAACGGCAACTAACACATAACGCTGCAATTTATGGTAATTAAATACTGAATTTATAAGCTTTACATTGTAATTTACCTTTTGTTTTAACTGTAAGTTTCTGATTTTTAATTTGCATCCGGGAATGCAACAGTTACAGGGCATTGTCAATGTTTGAGGTTAGGTTGTAGTATGGCAAAAATAATATACACTACTGGAACAGTTTTTCTTCAACAACCACTCACCACTGTAATGGTAACACAAATTGTACTTGCAAACAGATAAATTAACCACACTATACGGCTAACGTAGCCATAGTCCTAGATCAAACACAATAAACATGAACACGTAACCACGCAGTCAACACGCTATTAGATTTATTCCCGTTCCCTATACTGCCCAAATAAAACTTTTGAAACACCCGCTTTGCTAATATGAAGACAAACTTACATAGGAAGTATTATAACAAACAATAACTCGAAGACATAGAAAATAATACGAAAAACAGTGTGTGGAAACACCTCAGAAATCACTCCCACCAGCCGACGCCATTTTTGTACTACTGGGATGCCAGGGTCAGGTCCGTTAATCTAGAGGGTCCTGATTGCCAGGACCCTCTAGAGAACGGAACTGACACTGATTCAAAATGGCGCCCGTGTGTGGTGGGAAATACTTATAAACAACCAGTGTGCAAACTTCGATTTCGAACGAAGTAAAACAAAAATGTGGTGTAATAGCACTATATTATGTGGACATAGGCTGTATTATACACAAAAACACTATTTTAAGAGTAAAATAAAGTAAACAAAATACGTGTAATGTTAAACGGTGACTAATGGACAACGAAATATATAACCTTAAACAACGTTCATTACTCTACCGTTTTGCATACCATTACGTAATTGCATTACACATTAAACATGCAAAGAAGACAGACACAACTGCAAACAGATGCTACTTAACTGAACATACCTGCTGACATTGAGTTCACTCAAAATTATTGATCACTGCTTTTCACGCTGTACCATGTTGCCTACAGAACATACACTGGATGGCTGGTGCAAAATTCTGCCATTTAGAGTATATAATTAATTACTTAATATAAAAGCTTTAGGGTGGAAGTTTGTTTTTGCTTCCATTGGCAGTTTTTATTTTCTCAGTTTGCAACAATAATTTACTTAGTGTTCTACAGCACTTCTCTACTAGATATCACAGTGAGAAACCCACACTACACATGAAATACGAAAAATAAGTAACCCTACACCAGCACTGTAATTAAAATATATGAAACACCTACCTAACCTTAAATCATCACTACAAACTAACTTTCTTACAATCTACGGTTTTTCATGCCGCAAGATAGTAGCATCTTTCAAGCTACGCTACACATTTAAATTACGAAGAAAATAGTTTGTATATACTAGCAGCACACTATCTACTGTTGGTATTGCAGCTGTCGCTAACTGAGTTCACTCAAAGGTATCCTCCACTATGTAAACTTTTCACAATGTTATAGGTATACACAAAATATAGACACTGACAACTAACACACGAAATGTTGCAATTTACAGTAATTAACTAATGAATGTAGACGCTTTACGACGCATTTTTCCTTTTGTTATACTGAAAGCTTCTCAGTAGCAAAATGTTTTATGTAGGGTAAGGTTGTGTAATTCCGTGATAGTTTACACAATTAGAATATTCTAGAACATATTTTACCTGATTGAGAATTAAAAAGTTGTATAAGTATGCTGAAAAATTGTAGAAATAAAGTTTGTGACGATGGCCCCTAGGATTCCTATAGTGGTATCCTAATTCTCTGATTTCAAAAACAATGATGACGTACATATGTACGTGCATTGATTCCCTTAAATTTCATCTACGTTACAAAATACAAGCCGTTATTAACATAATTGCCTTTATATTTACCTCCAATCAATTGTTTAAAATTAATTGAACATTTTGCTTTGGCAGGGAGTTCAATGCTCACAAAATGTTGATCGTTTCATCAGCATCATTGAACAACATATTCCACAGCCATTTCCTTTCTCAGAAGTTGCTGAGAAAGGAAATTACAACTGTTCAGCTGTTGGATACTTACAACTACTATTGCAGAATAAAAGTATGGCAGGAAGTTCAACTTTGTATCACGGAATGAGGCATATTTACCCTATACAGCTGAATCCTTCAATAATGTAAAGTGTTTACGACGACTGCTTCTGATTTATTTTTCTCTGAGATCTTTATCTTTTGAAAATGTAAATATCGGTACTAATGGTCCATATATACTGTATTAGATTTACTCCCGGGAACGCAAAAGTTACGAAGCATTGTAATGTTTTAGGTTAGGTAGGTTATGTGGTATATACGACAATAATATCCATTACTGGAACAATTTCTTGTTTTAACTCTCACCATAGTAATCGTGACACAAATTGCATTTGCAGACAGATAAGTTAGCAGTACTACATGTCTAATGCAGCCTTAGTCTTACATGAAATACAATAAAAACAAATATGTACATATGTATACATATGTAAAGCACATGGTAGAGCACACACGGTTATCGCGATTGTTCCCGTTCCCTAAATTGCCCAAATAAACGTTTTCAAATACTCCTGATTCGCTAATGTGAAGACAAATCGCAGTTATTAAAACAAACAATAAATCACAGGCATAGAAATAATATAGAAGATAGCGAGTGTAACCAGATCACCACCAATTAATTCAGACCAATCATGCATCAACATAACATGATTCACTATATTGATAATTATTGAGGACTGTGTTCTATTATCACTGGGTGGTTTACTCACATTTGTTCACGTCATGTATAATGATCATGTGTGCAGTGGAAACAAGCACTAAATTCAAAGAACAAAATGGCGTCTGAAAGATTATGACTAAATTACGAAGTACGAACGGTCATGAAGTGGAGAAACAAACAACAATCCGGAAAATCGCAAATATTTTAACAAATTGAACAGTAACATGAAAAAGGTTAACAAGGAGCATTATTAGGATTTATTACAATATGCAGCTCCAGCAATTCATCTTTAAATAATTTCGCAGGTATGTTGACATGTATTTCATAACTGTAATGACCATGTTTGAGGTTAGGTTATCTTTATTGTAAGGATTTGTTTTATTAGAGTCGGGAACACATACGAAGGCAGGTGAGTGCAGGTCTCATTCACGTGGCCTGCAAGTGAATACTGAGCGAGAATAAAAGAGATAGTGTACTACATTATCTCTCTCTGCAAAATGGCTTTCCTCACCCGCCTTAGTGAGTGCTCCCAACCCAACTAGGCAACTAGAATAACCCAACTATCTTCTAATGCAGCCAGTGTTCGAATCAGTCTTTCTGACGAGGGGGGAGAGGAGGGGGACTTAAGTGTTCCATGTCTTCTTGTATTATCAAAAAGCAGTAATAGATATTTACATTGAAAAGAAAAAGTACTCCCCTGGCAGGGAAGCAAATTTTCTTTGACGAGCTGGGGAAGTTATTTAATGAGAGGGAACCCCCCCCCCAACCCATTCGCCCCCTCCTGCGTTAATTCGAACCCTGAATACAACTCCTTATTTACAGATTCCATAGACAAATCACTCGTAGCATTACATAATATAGTAACTTTTACATATCTTCTGGAGAAACTAGAATCGCCTTGTCTACCCTGTGAAGTCCACGAACTACTTCGCGTATTAAGTTGAAATTTTAAGGGAAATTTTGAAGTGCATTTGTAAATAAATTTCAGTTATTTTATTTTCCTACTAAAGTGTGGAATTATACTATTCCAAAACATGATTTGAAGCTTTCCTGGCGACGAACATCTTGAATATACTATTCCAATTTAAAATTGTATTTAAAAATTTCAATAGTATGCCAAAAAAGAGGAAACCCGCATTTAAGAAGATGAAGCGAGTGTGTGTATAAAAAACGAAAAGCCTCAATGAACACCAAACTGCGTATTTCAACCCAGCATCTTTCATTGATGCAACACGAAAATGTTCACGAAATTCGACTGAAAATTTTGGAACACAGAAAACGGAGAAGAGTGGCTCAATGAGGAGAGGGTGTTTGACACTATTGCATAATGCCAATACTAGCAACATTTTACCATACTATGAACGTATAGAGTACGAACAGTACCATGAACGTATAGTTTACCAAAGATTTAGGAAGTTGGGAGTTGTCAGATGCAGAACTGGAGAGCAGCTCCGCACAAAGGCATTGTAGAGCTTTGTGTTTTCAACATGACTGGAGGAAGGGATGAATGAGAGACCCGAAGGGCAACCAATCCGGACGACGATGTGCGCCAGCATGGACAGGTCTCTAATGTTTGCAACACCAATCTTGACGCCGTCTTGCCTTGCCTTTACCACCCACAACTTGGACAGGGCGACTTCCAAGAAGGAGGGAAGCCCCAGAAGTCCCACCAAGTGCCAGTGAGTAATATTTGCAGATTACAAATTCCACGTCCTGCGGCAAAATACCAGTCATTCTGGTCCTACAATCCTGAAGCAGATAAGGTGAAATAGATGAAAGGAAGTGATACAACAGAAAATGATGGACAGTGAATTCGTGATAGAAGCGGCCCGGGAACCACGAAAGCACGCATGATCAGAGTGGTCTGTCCGAGGGTCTCGAACCTGAATACCCTACCTGGGAGGCATCTCACTCGGTTTTCCGAAGAACTACTTTAAACTTTAATTTTAAAATGAGTATTGTTATTTATATCAAACAAACACACATTGAAAAGTAATGATTTAACACATCGATTAACAAATGTGGTTTTGCACAAACATAATTAATGTGGTCCCAAAACACACCAGAGATATTGCGTGCACTAAATATTATATCTACAAATCTAATGATTTCCGTTTTATTAAAATATAATAAAAGCCATCTAATTTAAAAAAAAAATCTGTTTATGATAATTATGGCAAATTAAGTTTCGGCTGCTAAACTGAATATTTAAATACGCTAGCCCAGTTCCCACAACCTTACTCTACATTGTCTGTTGTGACCTGGTTTAGAGTATACAAGTACGAGCTGATTACCTTCATTTGTTTTTGTGCATTTCACCCATACAAAACGTTAAAGGTCAATGTCTCTGGACATATATAGAGCCTAAACTAAAGAGTAATTATCGTAATTACATTAGAACAACCAAGAACTTCCGGAACACGTTTTATGTACACAGACGTCCTTAAAGTGTTATAGGTACATTTAAACAAAAATTAAAACGTACCTTGAAGACTCGTTAGAAACTACTCTTAAATGAAACCTAGTTCATAAAACGTGGAACGTTATGTTAAACACTAAAATTACATCTAAAGCGATCATATTTTATAAATCAGTTTATTCGTTCTCTGTTTTAAAGACAATTATTAAATTAAACTTTGACTAGCAAGTTTCATTTTCCTCGAAAACGGAGTCTAGAATCTGTATGTTTAATAAACAAAATCCATTCACTTAAAAGAAAACACAGGAATCTGGTGAAATTTCTGCTGTAACATTAGAAGCAGGTTCTGTGATTAGAAGGAAGGGTACATCTACTGGTGAAAGGTAAGGACATTGGCTTGAATTCCTTCAACATTCGCCATTAACGACATAAAGGATCATTTCTGTGTTAATGAAAACAAGAATAATAAATTACTACAGGCAACATCAACATCAGCTTAACCGTTGTTAATTTCCATCTCAGCTCTAATTGTTTATAATTATCTGACAACGGCTTATGAAGTTGTTTACGCTGTGGATAATGATGTTAATGTTTGGGGCTAATGCTTATCTTTTGTATCATAAAACTGCAAAAAATTGATATCTTAAAATTGTTTTTGTTGTGTTATGTTAAAGCTTTATGCCCGTGGTTATAAAATATTCTAAGGCCCGGGAGAATATTAGCAATTCTATACATACGTAAATATATCTACAAATAAGTATTTAACAATATAATAGTGTGCTATAAACGATTATTTGCAATAATGGCGTAAATATATAATGGTCAGTTGGCTTTGTATTAATTCTGAATAAAATAAATATGGGGTAGATTTTCAATTTCATTCTATCCATGAATTAGTATTTTTAAAGTTAATTTTTGAAGCGTAACTTTAAATGGCGTTAATTTAACTGGGCGGAGAGTGCGGTCTTCACAACCAGAAGTTCCTCATTTGGTTCCCTAGCTACCCCACGAGGCTGAGTACACCAGCGGTAGAAATTTCACATGGCGGGAATCGAACTCGAACCTTCCGCTTGGTAAGTGACCGCGCTAAGGAGACAACTTAAGTATTCATTATAGAATTATGATTATGATCATGATTATGATTATTATTTATTGTGATTAATATTAATTATTTATTATCACCATGATCATCATCATGATCATCATCATAATGATCATCATTATTATCATCATCATCCTCATTATTATTATTATTATTATTATTATTATTATTATTATTATTATTATTATTATTATTATTATTATTATTATTATTATTATTATTATTATTATTATTATTATTATTATTATTATTATTATTATTGTTATTATTGTTATTATTGTTATTGTTGTTATTGTTGTTATTGTTGTTATTGTTGTTATTGTTGTTATTGTTGTTATTGTTGTTATTGTTGTTATTGTTATTGTTATTGTTATTGTTATTGTTGTTATTGTTGTTATTGTTGTTATTGTTGTTATTGTTGTTATTGTTGTTATTGTTGTTATTGTTGTTATTGTTGTTATTGTTGTTATTGTTGTTATTGTTATTATTATTACTATTATTATTACTATTATTATTACTATTATTATTACTATTATTATTACTATTATTATTATTATTATTATTATTATTATTATTATTATTATTATTATTATTATTATTATTATTATTATTATTATTATTATTATTATTATTATTATTATTATTATTATTATTATTATTATTATTATTATTATTATTATTATTATTATTATTATTATTATTATTATTATTATTATTATTATTATTATTATTATTATTATTATACATCAGTGCATGTTAGGAAAGCAAAGCAAGTAATGGCAATCAAGGAAGGAGTAAGGGACGACTGAGGATAAACAATTGAAATAATGGGAATGAAGAGGGGGGAAAACAATTATGAGAATGAGGGAATATGTAGGGACCGGAAGGTCTGGAGGAGCTAGACGGAGCAAGGTGAAGGGCACAAAGGGACGGAAGGAAAAGGAGGAGGAGAAGAAGAAGAAGAAGAAGAAGGAGGAGGAGGAGGAGAAGGAGGAGAAGAAGGAGGAGGAGGGGGAGAAGAAGAGGAAGAAGAAGAAGAATGAGGAGAAGAAGGAGTAGGAGGAGGAGAAGAAGAAGAAGAAGAAGAAGAAGAAGAAGGAGGAGGAGAAGAAGAAGAAGGAGGAGGAGGAGAAGGAGGAGAAGAAGAAGGAGAAGAAGAAGGAGGAGAAGAAGAAGAAGGAGGAGGAGAAGAAGAAGAAGGAGAAGAAGAAGAAGATGAAGAACAAGAAGAAGAAGAAGGAGGAGGAGAAGGAGAAGAATAAGAAGAAGAAGAAGAAGAAGAAGAAGAAGGAGGAGGAGGAGGAGTAGAAGAAGAAGAAGAAGAAGAAGAAGAAGATCAGTGGAATTACATTTAAACTTTAAGTTTATTTTCTAAACATCGTAATAAAGAACACTCGAAGGATCTGATTTATCCAGACTTATTTTCTGAATTTATCGATAATCTTAGACTCTCTTACAATTCTTGTGATTCTTTACTAACAAAATAAAACTGCACTTCAGGCGATTAAGTGAGTGAAACTGATAAAAATAGCGTAATAGTTCGTTTGATACAAATTCAAAGCATTTCTACACGGAATTAGTAACTTGACGCATGAATGAAATACCCGAAAATAATTGGTTTTCCATTTGTTTCCAAGAAAGCACACTTTTGAGTTCCTCAAGCACAATTCCTTACGGACAACTTCTTCAGGGCAGATACTGCATTGATCACTTAAATATTATGTACTCATACATCCATTTACATAACCAAACTATGTACAGCCCAGCAAATGGCTAGTTTAAACTTCATCAAAGTTAATTCTACCTTTCAGACACATGTGCTAATTGCAGCTTTCATTCAGGATCTCCGGAATTTATTCAGACAACAAATCAGACGGGTTTTCTTTTCCAACGACATTCTTTAATTGGTAGTCATGTTGCCCTGAAGCAACCTTCGTGTAATTCACATGCGGCTACTTGCCAAAAGGCAAGCGATTCTATTAGTGGGAGGTCAGAAACGAATTAAACAATTAAAATTAACATGTGGTAGAAGAACAATGGCAGATTATAAAATAAGTGGCTATAGTGACTATGACTTGGGCATTGTCTTGAATCAGTGGTTTTCATAATGGGGGTCCAACTAAGGGAACACCGAAAACTTATTGAGGAGAAATAAGAAATAAAGTCATTGTTATGTTTCTATTGTAGATAGTAACTTAAGTATAAGTCTCTGATGTCAATATCCTGCCATTTGTTTACAATTAGAAATATGTATGAATTCTAGCGATACCAGTACATCAAAGAGAAAATAAATGTGCAGCAACAGCAGTGGCAGCAGTGGCAGTGGCAGCAGTGGCAGTGGCGGCAGTGGTGGCGGCGGCAGAGGTGGTAGCGGTGGCAGAGGTGGTGGTGGCGGCGGTGGCGGCGGTAGAGATGGCAGTGACGGCGAAGACGGCGGCAGTGGTGGCAGAGACGGAAAAGATGGTGGCAGCGGTGGCAGAGGCGGTGATGGCGGCGGTTGCTGTGGTAGAGATGGTAGTGGCGGCAGAGGCGGCAATGGTGGTAGTGGCGGCAGAGGCGGCAGTGGCGGCAGAGGCGGTGGTGGTGGTGGAGGCGGTAGAGATGGCAGTGACGGCAAAGACGGCGACAGCGGTGGCAGTGGTGGCAGTGGTGGCAGAGGCAGTGGCGGCAGAGGCGGTGGTGGCGGTGGTGGAGGCGGTAGAGATGTTAGTGACGGCAAAGACGGCGGCAGCGGTGGCAGAGGCGGTGGTGGAGGCGGTAGAGATGGCAGTGACGGCAAAGACGGCAGTGGTGGCAGTGGCGGCAGAGGCGGTGGTGGCGGTGGTGGCAGAGGCGGCAGTGGTGGCAGTGGCGGCAGAGGCGGTGGTGGCGGTGGTGGAGGCGGTAGAGATGGCAGTGACGGCAAAGACGGCGGCAGCGGTGGCAGTGGTGGCAGAGGCGGTGGAGGCGGTAGAGATGGTAGTGACGACAAAGACGGTGGCAGTGGCGGCAGAGGCGGTGGTGGAGGCAGTGGTGGTGGTGGAGGTGGTGGTGGAGGCGGTGGCGGTGGTAGAGATGGCAGTGACGGCAAAGACGGTGGCAGCGGCGGCAGTGGTGGTAGAGGAGGTGGTGGTGGTGGAGGCGGTAGAGATGGCAATGACGGCGGGAGTGGTGGCAGTGGCGGTAGAGGTGGCAATGGTGGGGTGTAGGTAGTGACGGCCGCAGCAAAAATATAAACTGGTAAAAATCACTTAGCAGCTTTGCTAATAGTTTCACCAGTCATCCTATTCTTCCTGGACATAGGTCACTAAGACTGCTTCTGATTTCAACTCTCAAAGGCAAAAGCTGCAAGACCTCAATATGAAGTGCATGAACATGTTAATTCCATAAATTCCGGTGGCATTCCTAAAAACGGACAAAACATCCAATATTTACGGAAACGTGTAATATTGAGGTGTTATAACTTCTGATTTCCTTAACGCCCCCACGATAGTCCTTCAAGATCTGCTGCAAAGTCTGTAAAATAAGCATTTTTTAATGTTTTAAGAAATATCGGAGTGGCCGAGTAATGTGTAGTTTATCATCATTCATCATATACAGAAGTTTAAACTTGTGCAACTTTTCTTTGGTCCGTTAGATATTTGCTAACACAAAGTATTTCACAGTTAACAGATGAACCCCAGGAAGCTAACCCAATGAACCACGTGCAAAAGTATCTCCCGCATTCTGTTTGAAAATTGTATTGCTAAATTTTCTACAAGGATGATTTTAATGAAAACATAGAAATTAATGTGTAACTGCAATTAAAGGGGGAGCAATGTCTCCCTTACTTCAATGGATTAATCGTCCTTGCACTTAATAGTATATTGCGATATGAGTATGGAAAAATTTGTAATTAAAGAGCAACAGTTTGAAACAACTAAAGGAAGTCGTGTGTTTTATTAATAAATGATTTATTAACAAAAGGGAAAAAGTGTTTAATTAAGTTAATCATCTCGTATTTCCGATAACGCAATGCTGCCGATTATTTAATAGCTTCAAGTAATGAAATGGCTTAGTAAGAAAGTTTAATTTAGGAGGATTTGAGTCAATTGGTTGATGGTTGGTTGCGTGACTCAAAGAGAGGTTGAAAACAACAACAAAAACAACAATAATAATAATCACCATCATCATATGGACTGTAATCGAAATTCAGTATTTCACGAAGAATTTCAAGGCGTAAACGTGCATTGTGAAGACGCAGAGTTGGTAGAACTGGCGCAACTAAAGCTTGTCAATCTGCAGGATGCGCAGAAGACTTCGTAAACGTACTGTACCGCGCCGTTACACTTGTTGCAAGGTGACAGTATTCCTATTACTGATTCCACTATCTAACAACGTCTCGAAGAGTGCATATCGTAGTACATGAATGGGCAGAGAATAGACAATACGACCTGCAAGTACAACGCGGGGAGTGGAGATGGCTTGTGGCCTTCAATCTAGTGGGCTAACCTGACTTTATCCGTGTAGTACCGAAGTGTGGCGCAGCTCTCGTTGGCAAGCTTTAATTGCGTCATATCTATGTATGGTATTGTCGCGTTGGCATATAAGAGTTATGCAACGCTCCACCTGTATGACAGGGAGATCCGAAATAGTCTCAGCAAACTGTAAGCATTCATTAGTTGTGGTATTCTATGGTCGTTGTCAAGCAACTGTGTTAGTAAACTGAAATATAATTTTGTGTTAAATTTTGGGAAGCATAGTTTATGTGCAAAGAGTTGAACATAATTATATTATACATATTTGAGGCCAGAGTTTTAACGTCTGTAAATAAAGTAAATAAAGGAAGAGTGATTAAAGCTAACTGACTGTGATTTTGTTACAATATGTTATTATAGTCATCAAGTTTATGTTCGTAGACATAGGTCTCCTTGGAAACGAATTCTAACTTATCTTCTGTAAATATACGAACGAGCAGAAATGTTTTCAAAACGATTGACATTGAAAACAGCTGCTAGTGCTTCAGGTATCAGACCATTTACGAACACCTCACACCCAAAGCACAACCAAGATAATGTTGGTATGAGTTAGGCTGTCCACTATGACGCATGTGGTCAGACGTAAGAAATTGCAGCCTCTGCCACGTCACTGCCAACAAGATAAATTACACCTGTACTGCAGGGAGGAAATAAATCGTGTGCATGCCATGCCCTTGCTATATGCTAAATAGAAAGTGCAACACTTCGCCAGTTCATTAGACTACATAAATATTTGTTCAACTCCGTCAACAGCGCCTTTAGAAAGTGAATGTCATGTTATCTAAAACACAAAAGGAGCACAAAAGTCTATATATCAAGATTCTAACATTCGTTATCTTATTATCACTAGTTATCCTTTCTCTCTATAGCAACCCTGGTTTCTAAGGCTAATCCACACAAAACACAAAATATAGATCAATATCTGAACTTGATATTGTAAATCTACTAATGAGGCCTCGACTAGGGGAAGTAACATCAGATGGTACCAGGAATTACAGGAAGGGATTACATTTCCTATACAACCAAACCGCGAGAGACTTCTAGCCGGGGTTGCCAACATTTGGAAGAAAAATTATCGTACCGGCCACTCAAAATTATAGATTTAGAGTAAAAATTATCGTACATCATAAACCAAATGCTACAACAATAAAAATATCAGTATACCACTTACGAGAATGTAATAGTATTGATGTTTAAGGTACCCACTTACAAGATTGATGATCTCAAGCAATGTTACAACTTTGGTGCTTATATTTCTCGCGCTATTCATCTGAAAGTTCATCTTCCTCAATCCTTGCAGCATTATACAAATTTGTTGTTGAGATAAACTTTAACATCTCGTGGGGCAACGAGAGCAATGCAAACTCCGCCTGTTCTTTGAAATCAGTATTTCCACCAAGGTGACATGTGTTTAACTGCACTCCAGAAACTGCCAGGTCAGGCATGCTTTTTTTATTTCACACGGAATATCAGTTACTCCGAGTTTTGTCTATTGATCATCAATTTTCTGAACAGTGCCTTCTTCATTGAGATTACCAGATCTGGGAACACTGGCAACAAGAGGATAAAAGGTAGAAGGATTAGTAGGATATTAAATGGTTGCCTTAGAGGGGTGGAGACAGACTATGAGGGCAAAAGTGCTGTCGATATTGGTAATTAGTTTCATTTTGCTGGTGTGACAAACCGGTGAAAATGATATTTCGCCGATATCGAAATTATCGTACACCCCCATAATTATCGTACGGGCTGGCAACCATATGTACAAACATTAAAATTATCGTATGCCCCCATAATTATCGTACAAGTTGGCAACCCTGCTTCTAACACCAGAAGGAGTCGTATAATTTAGACTCTAAATAGAAACTTACAATTACATAATTCAAAATGGTTCACATAAAGAATACCTGGTGGTTACATCGTGCGTGAAGAGACGTGGTGCTCCAATGTCCGTCTCCAAAGAGAGGAAGTTCCTACAACTTCCTCAAAAACTCACACTACAATCCCTTCATTGGCCTTGACATTGCCAACTTCAACATACTAACACTCTCCGTGGGACCACAGATTATGGAAACACCCCAATATGAACGAGGGAAAACATCTGATGTGCTGCGTTCATATAACCTTCTCCACTCACTCTTCTACAAACCACTCTTGTAAAAACTTACTCAGCTATGTATAAGTACTTCTTGTCAATACAGATAAATATCATTACTCATTTCTTATGGCTTAATAAAGCAGATTAAAATTGTAATTGCGATGTTGAATCGGACCCTGGTACCCCACACGACAAGCGAAAGCACAAACCGTTGCGCCTCACATAAGTTATAAGAGTATGAATCAATATACCGTTAACAGCCTTTCGGCCACTGTCCTGGATATAACTGTGGCTTCATTCCGCTTCCATTTATAATAAAGATTAAATAAAAACACGGTATATTTATTTCCAGCTGTCGGTTTGTATCCATTTAGGTATAACCTACATTATAGCATTTCTTTAGAATGTTTGAAAACCTCTAGCCTATATTTGGAAATGTTCAGCTGCAACCTGCATTACGAGATAAACTGTTTAATCTAATTCTGTTCCGATGTCCAGCAAATTTAAAATATGCTAAGTTTCTTCAAACTCTTGTGTATAAAAGCACATAGGTATATAGGTTTAAGTGAAATCTTGTAATTCACTTAAGTTGAATATTTAAAGAAGGCACTCAATCTAAACTCCTCTTCTTTGTAGTGATTTCAATCAAATTTAAAGTGTGTAAGTGAATTTGTGCTTAAACTATCTATCAAATCTGAAGTCTATACATACAACGGTGACGAGTTGCATTATGCTGGTAGATGAAAGGACAAGCGATGCTATAGATGCTCCGCAGTAACGCACCTGAAAAAGGAAGATCTTTTAGTTGTTGCATCACAGATATTGCTAAATTGGCTACCGGGGAAGACAGGCTATGGCGCGAACTGCAGTAACGTAATTCTCCTAGTCCAGTTATGGCCCAACGAAGTACATAAAACCACAATCGCCTAAGACATCCTCATTTTAAACAACCAAAATAATTGCTCGTTGAATTCATACAAAAGATACAGTTTTATCATGATGGTATACAATGTTAGTCTTGTTACAAACTACCATTACTGCGTAACTCCGATTCGCGTCGTAGCCTGTCTTTCTCGTTAGCCTCGTATTGTTAACGTATATACGAATTCATCATGAGTGTAAGATTATGAAAATTATTATAACAATATAGTAGGTCATTTTACGTCATTTTCTTCTTTTAAGGCAAGTTTTTTCTCGAGTTTATGGCATTATTCTATTACCTGCTCTTCATTTAGTTATTTCTTGCATCTGCATTGAGTGTATAAATAGCTTGATGTCTCCTTAGCGGGTGATAGCGCTGCTGCTTACCAAGCGAGAGACCCGAGTTCCATTCCCGGTACCGGCGTGGGGATTTTCTCCCGCTAGGAGACCTGGTTCAGGGTTCATTCAGCCTCGTTAGGTCCCTGAGGGGCCAATTGAGGAGCTGCTTGATTAAAAAGTAGCAATCCCTGGTTGGGAAGACCATGTAATCAGCCGGGAGGAACAGGGGCGCTGACCACGTCCAACCTCCAAACTGCATCCCTCTCATGACGTCTGTGGTGGACACAGTCGCCAGGCGGTAGGTCTTGGCCCGGAAAGGGCTCTTGTACCTCGGGATTATTAGATAAATAGTTTTACATTATTGACACTTTACCTTAGGATAACTCTTGAAACATCAGAAATGTCACTATTATAATGATAGATAAGAATTTTCCAAATCTTTACTTGCGTTCTTGGGAAAAGAAGATTCCTCCTTTGGTTAGTCTGGAAAGGATTGTTTGCGTATGAAGGGGTGACTATTGTAAGAGTACAGTAATTATAGTTATGAATTTATGCCTCAAAATAGTTTTCCTTTTTTCACTTGATAAGTGCGTAAAGTTAGGTTGCTGTTGTCCTTGTGTGAAGGCTGTGAAGTCCTATTCATTCACGATGAAATTCGTATAACTCAAAAGAGTTAATGCTACAGTTTTCTCAGACCTGCTTCAAAGTAATTTTTTTTAAATTTTCTTTTCAGATTCTTCAAACAATAATATGGAAAAAATATATTTTGAATTAATTTTTAAACTACCTCATCATTCTTATATCCACTGTATCTACTTGTCTAGTAATTGTATCCACGCATAAATTAATTTATAAACTTCTATATACTAACTATAAAAAGTTAAATTAATCTCAGATTAGGGCGCTGATTATGACATACTTTATTTTTAAACAGTATTTCCTGCATTAGCTTGGTTGTCATGAAATGAATGCTGCGGAATGAAAGAACTTAACGCAAAAAAGAAATTGCAAGCAAGAAACCTTTAATCAGCTGACCTCTTTCTATAATATAGAATGGATATTGAAACACGTTCCTTAGTGTTTCTTTTTAAGGTTGCGTAACTTCAATTTTAATCTGTTTTTACAAGTCATGTGTAACTTTAGCACACTTACAATCTCAGGGTGCCTGGCATAAATCACATTGGTAGCTTAGAGATACTGAATTACATTCTGGAGCACAACAGATCGTAAATTGTATTTATCTGAAACGCACTGAATCCATTCTGATTAAACCGAGCCGACCAATGTGTCAGAGAATCGAAGGAAACGAGAAATACCATTGATTCAGGGCGACCGTTCGCTTCACAATTAATTGAATATGATTGGTTTCACATCCACATACTTTGACGTTTCGGAACTGAAGTGTCAGTTTTACTAACATCAAGTTATTGTAACAAGAATTTGAATAGAAATTATTAGGAATAAAAGAAACAGAATGTTTCTAATAACTGTATCCAATTTCCATCTTAATGTCAACTGCTAGAGTTTTTATATTGTGATCCCGGCCGCGGCGCACAACAAAGAAAGGTCGGGTCAAGCTTCCTCACATCACAAAGCAGGCGTGGCGCATGTTATAAGCGGTCAACGTTAAGCTGCCCAACACCACTCAAGCGAACACACGTGTGACAACAATCAGAGCCGGAGAACCAAAAGAGATTTTCGAGATTATTCGGGAAGTGTCCGGCGGCCGGCGTATTTATAGAGATTCTGGAAAAGTCGAAGTTCCAGAAACGTCCGTGTTACTCCATCCTCGCTGTATAAAGAGACGAGAGTTGGGAGTCAGTCAGGTTTTAGTTTTTTGGTGTGTGTGTTTGAACCATCGCGTCGTGAAGGAAGATAGCAAAGTAGTTAATGAGTGTTGAGTGATTGTAACATCAGAACCAGCTTGTTTGAGAGACAGAGAAAGTTAAGACAGAAAGATGTGAATTAAAGTTTCGAGAAGAAAACAGTTGTGAGTTGCAATATCACGAAGGACTGAAGATTGCTAACGCCAGTAAAAGAGAACTGTGTTGTGTATTCAGTTAGAAGAAAATAAGTAAGAAAAAATAGTTGGACTGGATTTTCGTAATTTTTGTCACACTGGCGTGAGAAGTGGTATTTGTAGATTATCATTTTGTCACAATATCAATGTCGAAATATTTCTCAGAAAATACACCTTTTTAGGATCGCTGACATGAAAGAAAGCAGTTTACTAAAATGTACGTGTACGCTTTGTGAAAAAGCAAATGGATAAATACTAAAATTGGTATTTAGTGTCCCTACTTCCAAGGATACAATAGAAAAATTTGCAACAAGCTCCCCAATCCAAATTACCCTTCACGTCGGAAAATATTTGTTGTTTTATTTTCTCAAAGCTAACTCGAATAATTTTCTTTTATGTATTAATATGAGAAGCAAAACGCATATCTTGTATTGTATTTGAATAGCATGTGAAATGTATTTAATTGAATGTTGCATAACTTTATATAAACATGACATTTTGAAAGATAGACAACACTTACCAATTATTTATTTTTTGTGACAGTAGACGTTTCCCAAATATTGCCGGTTGCAAGCTAGTCTTTCTCCAAGCATCACATAACGGATACACTTGAAAGTTTGTGATTCGTTTATTTCTTTTTCTTCTTCTTTCCTTCCATCTCAAGAGCTTGTTACCAGAAATAAGCATTTTAATACTGTTTCCGCATGTAGTAGGTAACCCTCTAACCAAGTATTTGTTGTGTAATTAGAAGTAATTTATAACACTGTGGATAGAAGAGTCGTAATAACGAATTTATGCATGTGGTTTTGTCATTAGCAGAGAAAGTTGCTTCAGTATGTTGTATCAGAATATTATAATTTTTGAGGGATACCAAATTTGTATTTTCTGAGAAATCTTAATATTGGACTGTTGGGTTAAAGGCACATTTCCTCTATCTTCATAAGTGAAAAAGAATTTTACAAGTGTACGTAAAATTTAATTTGACAAAGGTTTATAAAGGTGTAGATATAGAGACCTATCGCATATTATAGTGCCCAAGAAAGACTAAGAAACATGGCATGGATTAGGTAAAGAAGGGGAAACCTAGCACCTCCACCCGCAGGTGATCTTTTGTGCATAAGCACCCGGAAGGAATGGATGAGGTGAGGAGACGTATGGACTGCAGGACTGGCCGATGCAGAAGTACAGAGTTCCATAATAGTTTCAGGCTTGACCAACCACCGGGGGGCGCTCGGTGGTGGCCCGCCCAAACCACTGGGGGTGTCTCATAGACTCCCTCCAGGCGAGAACCGGGGAACATACAACCCAGCAGTGGAAGCTCAAAAGGCCGCCCTCTGACGGAGCCTTGAAGAAGTTCCAAATCGCAGGCCTTTGCGCCATCTGCCGCCGTCAACCGACACACGCCCCGCAAAGAGGAAGAGGAAATGAAAGGAAATGGGGGAGGGGAGATCCGTGGTAGAAGACACCACCCCAGCATTCTTCTTGACCACCAGGAAAAACCACGAAGGGTCATGGTCACCAGAAATCGAACCCAGGACCTATTGAATGTAAGTCTCATGGTTAGCACGGAACCATTTTGCTTGGTAAGAAACGGGTCAACCACAGCCTCCTGCAAGTAACGAGAGATGACGAAGGAAATAAAATTAACGATAGCCTTTGAGTCCTTATGCAAAACATGAAGATTCACTGTTTTATGTTCATAACGCAGCACATAATGGGCACATATACATCTCATTAGATTCGTTTTATTTAATTTCACTGCATCAGCATCATTAGCTCTCTCACACTAAGTGCTACTCCTGGTTGTCATAAAATATTAGTTTTGTTAGGTCTAACTATGAATCCCATCCCCCATATCCAATTAACTTGAAGAAGAGGTTTGAACTTTGCGAGTTCGCCCACGAAAGGAATCGTTCTAGTCATCTCCAGCTGGAACGAGATAGAGGTCTTGAGGTCCATATGACTGGAGTTAACACGCAAACAACTTTCACATATCACATGTTATTTATGTGATAGCGGAATGATTTCAAGATTGTTAATTTTTGTTTAAAACTGTGCTAAGGCACGGTACTGTAAACTGTGATATTTAGAAAATACGTATATAACACAGGAAAAAGAGGTTGGTTATAAAGGATAGACGGTAGGCAGTGCAAGATGGAGATAACTGAAGAAGAAGAACAAGAAGAAGACAAAACATACTGTTTAAACGAGCTAAAAAGGAAAGAAAATAACCAGTTGTGAACTCATAATAAGGTAGTGGAACAAATGGCAGTTTTAGGTGCGTCTTCTGAGGGCCGTTGAAGAAAGAATTAAGGTGCTTTATGTCGAGTGTGGGATTGTGTAATCTGGAAACTTTTATGTTGCGACGAAATAAACGAGTGTATATAGAGAAGAACTGGGATGTTAAACGTACAAACCAAGTAGTCTTTAAAGATGAAAGATTACCACTGCTGGAACCATTCTGATGTGAAAACTTACACGACTTTCTCTGTCCGTGATAAATTGACGTACAACTATATGTACAATATTCATATAAAAGTTATACTGTTCATATTGCGCTCTTCACAATATAGATATATATGCTTAACTAGGAATTATTTCAAATTAAGCAATGAGCACCTAAACTAAAAACTAAACCCCGGCGCGACAGCCCACGAAGAGCCAAGGCTTACCGCCCAGCCGCTGCATCCCCACCTATGCCCACTACAGGCGTCATTGGTGAGGTGCAGTACTGGAGGGTGGGACGTGGTCAGCGCCCCGAGCCCTCCCGGCCAGCTATGAGGTCTTCTCGACCTGGGGCCGCTACTTCTCCATCAAGTAGCTCCTCAATTGGTCCCCCCGGGAATGACGAGGCTGAGTGCACCCCATGCCAAACCTCCCAAAGAGGATGAAATCCCCATGCTGGTACCGGGGATCGAGCCCGGGTCAAGCAATGAGCACCTAGTTACGTAAAACATTCGGAGACACCATTCAAATGATTAACCACGTAACGAGATCTTGTGATGGAAAAATGACCAAGAATCACAAAGGTTCAAAAATTTCTAACAGATGACCCACTTAGGAAAGTACGTATAAACTTTGCCCCTGAGAATATTTCTAAAACACCGTAAAAACAAATTGTACACAATTTTTTTATTTCAAAGAGCGCTGCAATTTTTGCAGTAACTGTTTTCTATCTCTTATGTTCCAAGTTTTCCAAAATTGTGAAAATTTCAATTAGCATAAAGGGGACTTGAAAGGCTGCTCATAAAAATGCAACCTTCAATTATTAGACAAGCAAAGGCCTTATCAAGGTCTTGAAATATGTTAATTGCAACGAGACCAATTTTTAAAAAATCTGATGTGTTGCACTCACATGACTTTCTCTACTCTTGTACTAACCATTCTAACAAACTCTTATTCCTATATCTCCATGTTAGTTAAGATAAACATTCGTACAAATTATCTTACTGCTTATTTCCTTGTAGGTGCAAGGGGAATATTAGAATACAGAAGGCTTTGTGCGACAGTCAAATCTTTTTGACCTTTGAGATTTCGTTCTCTTTGCACGATTAACATTTAAAAAAATGAGCAACGTTGTTGCATTTCGCTAAAGTTGTAAGTTTTCCGAAACTCACACACATAACAAGGAATATCTCCGAAATGGTTCACCCTACAAGACAATTTATCTAGACATAAATTGTGTATTTTAGCAAGATCTACATTTTTTGTATAGTATAATTTGGTCTATCTATAACGGTTTACCAGTTATGCAAAAGTCGTCCAAAGTAAATATGACTACACGGGCTATAGCCAGAAAATTCAAGATATACGTTTCATTTGTCATAAAAATATCTCAAACATATGACATTTTAATCAAAATCGTTAGAGCCATTTTCAAGAAAATCAAAATTTTCGAAAAATCTTCCATGTAAAGGGTAGTGTAGGGTGGGGCTATTTTCTTCAAAATCATCGTGTCGCATCCTTGAAAGACATTAAACTTAAATACCAACTTTGGCTTTTAACCTAATTTTCGTTTTTGAGTTATGCTGTCCACAGACTGACAGACACACAGACACACACACACAGCGAGACACACACGGACCTTTTTCTAAAAATGCTTTTTTTGGATTCAGGGGGCCTCAAAACATACTTCCGGTGAAATCTCGACATCAAATTTTGGGTGGAATACAATACTTCCCCTACTTACCAGTAGAGAAAGTAAAAATAAATGAAAGTGAACATTTCCCATGTGAAGGGTAGTTTGAGGGGAATGGCTAAATTTTTTGAAAGTTTTCATCTGCGTGCTTAAACAGTCCTAATAAATAGCAAAGTTGATATCCATCCGAGTTTTAATTTTGAGTTATGCTTTACACAGATAGAAGCAGAACTTGTTTTCTAAAAATGCTCTATTTTTGTCGCTTTGACCGCAGAATTCTCTGCATCGAGCTTATGAAGAAACACAACAATTCCTCCACATGTTCTACTACATAAACCGTAGAGAAAGTAAAATTAAATTATCTAGCACTGAAGGAAGAGAATTGCTGTCTATGAGATCCACTGGTAAAAATGGTGGATGGGAAAAGGTTCGGGTAAGTAAAACTACTAAATTATAACAAATATTAAGATGAAATTGTTCATACGTAGCAAAAAAATGTGTAATTTACAGATTCAGGAAAAGAGATCTGCTTAAAAATTACAGTTACCAACAATAGTCACTGGGATATTTCACAAAATACAACATACGTTGAAAGAAGTGGAGATTTAGAACGTTATATAATTGGGAAAAGACAAAAGCTTAGATGTCCGAAGCACTTATATGTCATTATTTTTAACGAAGAAAACAAGGATAAAGGTAATTTTACCTCTTTCACTGTCCTTTGATATTCTAAAAGGTAGCAAAGCTCTCTTTCTCTACATAATTTTTCGACATGATAATCTTAGATACATAGCAATGCAGTATTGTTCCAACGAACAAATTTCAAGGCCTTTACTTCCATAATAGTTTGCAAAATAAGTTCAATAAAAACTGAGTAGGTTTCAGAGGCCTGTTAGTGAATGTATTTTACTTTACCGATCATACTTATATGATTGATCAGCTGCTATTTATAGGTAACATTACTAACTGCAATATTTCGCAGAAGAGAATAAAGAAAAAGAGTATATGTGTGGGTAGGTCGATGCCCACACAATGTAGGATAATATGGTTCGTTTTTCCTCCAGTCAATAAGAAAATTACGATGACTAACTTCGCAGTATGTGCCTAGTCGCCTAACAGCACTCATTACGCCTTCTTGATTATCTAGGAAAATGCTTAGGGTAGCTTACATGTTAATTATTTTATGACACATTACTTTTTATTGAATAAATAAATAGTTCAAAGAAAAGCTCTAAATTAAAAAGATTGATGTGTCAGTTTCATGTGAACTAGTATCTAAGGATTTAAAGTATTTAAACAAAAACAGACGCATCCATTTCAAACAAAATGGAGGAACCTGGGAAAATTCGTTCTGAAACTTGATTAAACCCAAAGAAGCTGTAAATGAACTATTACCACTGAAGTATTTGTATAGTAAACAATATACTAGCTTTGTGCTCAGCTGAGGAAAATTTCAATGGACAATATAAATGAAACTGTGCTTACTTGCTGGTTAATGTGACTAAAACATTTCCCCCCTATTCACTGTGGGCTAAGTATTTGATGATAAAGGAAATTCAGATAATTAACATAAATGTATAGAAGTGTTTTCTCACAGCTGGGTGACTTAGTTGGTTAGACATTGGCCTACTAATCCCAAGATTTACTGGCATGTAAAATAACTCCTGCGGGACAAAATTCCGGCATACCGGCGTCACTGATGTGATCCCGGAATTGACAGCGTCGTTAAACAATATAAACGTCAGCACATGAAAATCCTAGTGCAGTGCAACAGCGAGTGACATTGTTACTTTTGTAATAGTATGCAAGCATCTGCCACATGTCTTATTTGTCCTCTAGAGTTTGTCTGTTTGAAACAGAGCGAACTGGTGTTCAACGGTATTTTATATAGCGTTCTTTGAAGCGAGAATAACGTATATGTACAATGGATTCCTAAAGTACGTATGTCTTATAATTATTATTTTTGGGGATAGTTTTGCAATTCCGCACTAACAAAAAATGCAAATGATAATAGGTAAGTCCGTTAGTTATTTCTTTATTCCTTTTCATTATTTTTAGATTACATTCAGGGATATGGCGTGTAACAATTATGGCATATTCAAGGGAATTACGCTGGATATTGTGACGATAACTTTCCCACTAAAATTCATGATGATTGTGATACAGATGATGTGATTTTTCCTCCTGATCCAAACAGACAGAAGACAGACAGACAGACAGACAGATTGATACAAATGTAGCAGTACAAGTATTACAATAATTGTGAATGATGGTCTGGGCCCAGTTGAGATAAATTTCATGCCTCTAAAAAGAGTGACATATAGAAAACAAATGACTCTTTGAAAAATCAACCAAAAAAGATAAATCTTTGCAACTGACCAATGTGACACAAAAATGTGCTTCCAAGTACTCAAAAAGTTCAGAAAATTATCATGCTTGAAATGAAAAATGGAAGAATGAAAACAAGTTTGAAGGATTGTACGCCACTTGAAACTGCAAAAATGTGCTGTAACACTGCCACAGATGTTTTGAACCTTACCACAATTGATAAAAAGCTTTTACCACTCCAAATGTTTCAGTAAATACGTGGTTTGGCTTTAAATAATCTGTAAGTGCTTTAAGAAATAAAGTTTCAAAATACATGAACTTAACAGAAATGCATTCCTTCATCACTACGGTATGTTTTGATGCCGTTAACGCCCAACGGTCCATTTACAGACTGGGTGATAGTGTGGCACTGGCTGAATAAAAATGCAAACTAATTATATTGTTGACATACTGTATGTTGAACTAATGCATTACATATTTTTCTGTTCAATTTTTGAAAAAACAATTAGTTGGACGTTAATGCGTTAAAATGCATGATAATGCATTCGCAGGCTCTCTCCAATTCGTGAGGGAACGAGTAGTCAGGGAAATGGCATAGGCAGAGATGTACTAAAATGCTTAAATATCAAACAGTAGCATACCTCTTATTGTTTCATTAAAAAAAAGGGGTCCTATTATTTATAACTCATCGCACATCACTCTACAATTTTAAGATAATTGTGAGGCGTTTCCTGCAACAACAAAGGTTTTTTTGAAGCGCAATATCGATTGTATTTACGTTAATTTGTTGTACTGGTTTGTTTAGTGATATTCGAGGCGATCGCTCCAAACTGGCACCGATTTTATCTAATTTATTTTATGTTACAACTGATCTAATGTTTTTTAACACCGAACCCAAAGCCTCAAAGTTATTAACACGTTACTGTCACTTGAAAATTAGAGTGTGGAGTCGGATAAATGCCATGAAACAATAGGACTCATTTTGTTTTACGAAACAATACTCGGTGTCCCAAAAACACCAGCAACGTTTAGTATGTTGTGCGGGACGGCAAACTGATCGGTTTTCAAATAGGAACCCCTCTTCGGAAATGTACAGTTTGAACGCTGTAGCGCATTGAAGTGTGAGATGGGTGTACGTTCACGTGTCAATAAACCCAACATGGAGCTCTCTACATTAAAAACGGGCTTCGGACTTATTCAAGATGTTCTCGGGTTTCGAGCCAGGTGTAGTGATAAAGAGCCATCGACGTTTCGGGAATGTACATCTCCCCCATCATCAGGATGATGAATGACTAACAAGAGTGAAGGGACCAGTATATCATTCATCATCCTGATGATGGGAGAGATGTACACTCCCGAAACGTCGATGGCTCTTCATCACTACATCTGGTTTGAAGCCCGAGAATATCCTGAATATGTTCGTCGCCAGGAAAGCTTCAAATCATATTTTGGGCTTCGGACTGTGTACCTCCTACGTCATTGCAGGTCTTATATCGATGCACATGACTCAATATGTGCGGTTGTCTGAAGATTTTCAATCGCTCCATGGACTCGAGTCATAAGGTCCTCCGCTGACGTTACAGGAGTGCTATACACCATACTCTTCACACAATGCCACAGAAAATAGTCGAGAGGTGTCAGGTCTGGCGACCGTGCTGGCCATGGAACTGGTCCACCTCTACCAATCGATCGATTTGAATATGCGATGTTTAGGTGATTCCGCAAATTTACATAAAAGTGTGCTGGAGTTCATGCCGGCCATTTCCCCGGGTGTGTACTGGTACGTTAAAAACGTTACTGCATTGGAAACTACACAAGCAATGCAATAGGACACGCACAAAGGACTCAATGGAGGAATTTAGCACATGAGCAGAAATGTTATCATACTCAGGTCGGTCATCCCAGTAAACAGATGGCTAAAGAGTTGCATACCTTCCGTTACATTGCTAGTAGACAGCAACTCGTAGCCAGTTTTAAACCCTGGTCGTGAACTTGTGAGTAAAAGAGTTTTTAAGTGTGTTTGTGATACCTAATGTATGTATGTGAGGCCTTTACGGATATAAAGCAGAGAAATTACTTAAATAAAGAATAATTAAAGGTAACGAGAGAGCATATTTGTCACAATATTATTGTAACAAACACAATTCGACAAATCTCACTTCTGACATCTGTGTGACAAAATCGACAAAAGTCCAATTGCTTTTTCTCAGTTTATTTTCTTCCAATATTTTTGCACAAATACACAGTTCTCTTTTACTGACGTTAACACAGTCTACACTACAGTCTTTTGTGATGTCACAACTCACAACTGTTTTCTTCTCGTAACGTTAACTGAGTTCTTTCACGTGTTGAACCAATAAGACACCCATTTGTATGCATCCCCTTCTGCATATTAGCACAATGTGGTAAGCAATTACAAATTTAAACCTTAATTAGCCTATATTCATTAACGTACAGGAGTTTCTGCATCTGTGTTACTAGGGAAATGCATACCACAAAATTATTTAATATTCTCTTTACAAACCACGGTAACTAGGCATACGGGTATTCTGTTATTGCTATAAGAAATACGTCATTGATATTATAGGCAAACGTACCATAATGAGTCAATTGTGCATCTGTTCATATGTAATGGTTGGATTGCGTAAATATGTATTTGAATTTTTTATAGTACTTTGTAGTAAATTTCTTATACTTTCTACGTTAACGTTGTAAAATAATCAATGACAATTTTTAAAATCTGGTACGGTACAGCCACACAGTTTTCTCTACTCATAGGATCACAGTACCTGGGCGACCGAGCTTCGCTCGGCGTTTTTCGCCTCTGTTTTTGTGAAATCCTTTTTTTTTTTTTTTTTTTTTTTTTTTTTTTTTTTTTTTTTGTGGGAGAAGATACTTTTGTCTCAATTTTTAAGAGTCATTTCCGAGATACAAGAGATATAGAAACACATACAAATATTTCATAAACACCATCATTTTAGCTGAGAAACGTCTACTGCTGAACGCAGGCCTCCCCCATAGATATCGACCTAGTTTGAGGTTTTCGTCGAGCATTTGTTCCATTATGGAGTTGAGTTCTTTGGTGCTGCGATTGACTACAGGACGCTAACGCGTTGGTCAAGGTCCTTCATATTTCTGTCGAGTTCTTCCATGGTTTCCTAATCCCGGCCAGTCCCTCGTTAGTATTCTCCGATAGATCTATCTTCACATTGGACATTACTGCCTTCATCTTTTCCGTTTTAAGATACATACCTTGTGTACTATAGTATTCATTAAAAGATTTCACTAATCATTTTATGTTATTTACTACAAAGTTTTACTTAGAACTTATTTAAAAATAGGCAATAAGTACTTTAGTAACATATAACTTGCAGAAAAAGCGTTTTAATGTTTATACCAGAAGCATTATAGGAGTTAAATTCAGCAGCTGTGAAACCGAGCTTTTGCGAAGGTAATGAACATAAAAAATATCAGCTTTTTAAGCATAACCCAGTTATTTATGTGTTTATTTCTTGCAGCTGTCTTCAACGTCCGTTCTTAAGATTGATAGTGATGGAGTGTAATGGTATATGAAATTATATGCCAGCTATGAGGACTAATGAGAACTCGGTACACCCAGAGGAAGGGTGACGAGCTTCGAACTTTCACGATGATCACTCCTTGGTCATCCCTGTAGTACTCTTATATGTGCCCTACCAATTGGCGCTCATACTTCTTAAAACTGCAGCTTGATATATTTCGAAAACAGTTAACCCTACGATAGTAAAACATATTTAGATAAATTGCCCATCTTAATGACTTCTACATATTTTCCAATGATACAAAATTGTATCAAAATGAATGAGACTTAAGGAAAGTCAAGATATCTTATTGTTTGTGTGAATATCTCAAATGTGTTCAAATGTACCTTTATTTTGTTTTGAGAAAATAAAAAGTAACACACTGGTATTCTGAGCAAAAGTTATCATGGACTGAGAGAACATAACCAAATTTCTGTACCGAAACTCTCATGATAAACATTTGCGATCACTATAAACAAAGTGCAATGCATTCAGCACACTTCTTATAGTGTTTTAGCCAAGAAGCATCATTTCCCCCATTAAATAGGTAAACAAATGTCACGAAGGACAACTTCGACCACTTTATGTATGTTTCTTTTTAATTTAATGTTATGCTTCTGCGTTTGTAAATTTCTAGCTTGTTTCACTTAAGTGTGTTTTAATCATCAAAGCGTACTTCTATTACCAAGGCTCTCTGTTGCCACTTCGCTAAGTATATAATACTTAACTTACTTCTAGGTACTCAATATACAAATGTTTCTAATAAGAAAGAAACAAAAATTAACTGTTTTCCTTTCACATTATTTTCTCTATTTATTACTTCAGTACCTGGGCGACCGAGCTTTGCTCGGCCTTTTTTTTTTTCTTTTCCCTTTTTTTAATCAGGTATCTTTTGGGAGAGAAGATACCTATTTAGATAAACTTGAAAAACAAAATGTTAACTAAATATAAATTTTCATCCTAAATGTTGGAGCTGTTTCCGTGATGAGATCTTTAATATCCTGAGTTGTTTGTTGAAATTGGCCCATTAGCAGAGAAATTATGGCCAAAATAAGGTTTCAACTAATTGTGACTGTTACACGTAGACTAAGATAGCTAAATCAACTTTCTTTAGGTTTTCTGAAAGCTCTTGAAGAGGCCTTTAATATCCTGGCTTGTTTGTTGAAACTGGCCCATTAACAGAGAAATTATGGCCAAAATAAGGTTTAGAGTAATTGTGACTGTTACGCGTAAACTCACGTTTTTTCAGGAATGACACCTATATCGATAAACTTAATAAGCAAAACTCTATCTGAATACAAAATTTGATCGAAATCGTTAGAGCCGTTTCCAAGTTGTGCGGAATATATTTCTATACAAGAATTGCTCATTTAAATATATAAGATATAAATCCTTACATATAGACATAACTTTAATTATATACAAATTATTACCCTATTGGTTCGATAATAAATCGGCACCGCCTGTAAGCCACACCCCTAAATTTCGAGGAAGAAATTACTATGATGATGATGATGATGATGATCATAATAATGATGATGATGATAATAATAATAATAATAATAATAATAATAATAATAATAATAATAATAATAATAATAATAATAATAATAATAATAATAATAATAATAATAATAATAATAACAACAATAATAATTTATTTCTGCGATAAAATAAAAGGTTGGCCCCGTAGCGCAATTGGTAGAGCATCTGCCTGCTGTGCAAGGGGTCCCAGGTTCGATTCCCGGCAGGGGTTAGGAATTTTTCTCCATTCTTCATCCTTCCCTGAGTCTGGAAGTATGATAGCGGCACCGTGGCTGAGTGGTTAGACCGCTCGCCTACTACCTAGGTGGTTGGACGAAGCGGCGTCAGGGCGGGTTTTCTCCGGGTTCTCCGGTTTCCCCCGTCATTCATTCCACCAATTGCTCCATTGTCACCTATCCAATCATCCATTTCGCCTGCATTTCTTATCATACCTGACCCGCTTCTAGGTCTTCACTCTGTCTGGTCCAGATGTCCCTCTATTCCCCGACAGGCGTCTGACCCTAGGCACTGCCTTGTAAGTCCTAGAGGGTGTAAGTGCTACATCAGGGGAGGGTAGTCAGGTAAAGAAGAAAGAAATAAGATAAAATAAGTGGTACACTGAGAGGAGAAAAACTACCAGACATTTACTTGTACTTCCATACAGGACCTATGTACCGCACACATTTGTTGTAAAACATACCTTTGACTGGAGAACGCAGCGGCCGAGCGATAAGGGTACACACTATACAGAGGAGACGGTCTAGGGGGAGGGGCAACAGTACCACATTGACCGTCTACAACGCTGTAAGTTGGACTTATCATTCCGCTTCAGCTACCTTTCGTGTTCCAGACATTATTTGTAACCCCTTTACTGAATGTTCTGATAAGAACAGATTGTAAATTTGCAGTTAATGCAATAAAAATGCAAGAATGACTTACTTGATAACAGGGAATGTTTATGCCAGAACATTTTAGTGTATATCTACTGCAATGTCAAAATACAGAGTGTCCATAAATGATTGCTCTGTAAACGTAACATGCTGTAGCTCTTCAGTAAACACTTCTAATAAGACTGATTACATACATAAGTGTATATACACATGTGAAATTTTGAATAAATAAATGTGTTATAAATTGCTGTAATCAAGGTAATCATTTATAGACGCCCTGTATAACCTACAAAAGAAACAGTAAAATCTTTTCTCCGTGTATTTTTTATGGATATCTTTGATAATGTAAGCTTTTGTGAAAAAAAAATTTGATACATAAAGTTGGTAAAAATAAAAAAGCCTACAACTATTCGTGTGTGTACCCATCCATGAAGCAAAATGTAAACAATTTTCTTTAATCACACAAGAAACCTAAAATGATGGTTTATCCCACCCAAAAGTCCAGCCCCTAGTTATTTCACACGCATGCAGATGCATCCGCGCACGCACGCGCAGACATGCAATTCTCAATACGAATCTTTCGTTAAATGGTGGAGAAAGTCAAATAGGTGAAACCATAGGTACATATAATATAGAAAACAGGTGCTTTTTTAAAATCCATGGGGCTGCTTTGTACCAAAATACCACAATTTTATTGATTTCATGTTCCTTTAACTTCGTGATCATATCGTGACAAGCTACTGTAGTTTCGTTGGATCAAACCGATTCAGGGCATGCCAGAGAAATGATCTCAGTTGCATAGTCGCCTTTCTGTACAATTTATTGTTTACGGTTTCGTTAATATTTATATGTACTTCAGCTTTCCAATCGTTTTTGATTCAGTCAAGAGTTTGTGTAACAGTAAACTATAATCTTTCTTTCTTTCCCTAATTACCCTCCCCTTATGTAGGACTTACGAGCCAGCCTAGAGTCAGACGGCTGTCGGGGATCAGAGGGACCTCTGGACCAGTAGAGTGAACGTCTGGAAGCAGGTGGTCAACCAAGCACCAGGTATGATAGTGAGGAAGAGGATGATAATTATGAAATGCAGGCGAAATGGCTGATTGGAAGGGTGATAACAGAGCAATTGGTGAAATGAATGGTGGGGAAAGCCGGAAAACCCGGAGAAAACCCGCCCAGACCCCGCTTCGTCTACCACGAATAACACATGCGGGTCCCGCCTGAGGTGGTAGGCGAACGGTCTAACCACTCAGCCACGGCGCCGCCATTATAAAACTATAATCAATCTATATAAATAACCAGGAAGAGTAATTAGTAATAGTAAGAGAGTAATAAATAATAATTATTATCTAAAGGTTACTTAAACCCGGGACATAAAATGCTTAGTAAGTCGCCCTTGGGGTATTTATCTCTGATGTGAGATTCTCTTGTGGTCTACCAGGAGAGTACGAATCGGTTGGGAAATGTAATGTTATACTGGCAAGTGAAACCGAAATTATAATGTCAATATATATATTTGATAATGGAAAGAAACAAAAGGAGATTCTAGTCAATAGTTAAGGGGAAGACGTAATAAAGCTGAATAGATTAAAGTCTCAAGAATGGAAGCCTAGGCAGATTTAAATGAGTGATAAGGTTACAATTGTTGTTTGTACTCAGCCTTAGTGATTCAGCGGGCAGATTCCTATCTTACCATGACGTGCTCTGAAGTTAGCCATTGGAAATCGCTTCCTTCGTGTTGCTCGCGCAAAAACAAATGCAACGCAAGACACGCTCGTCTTGAATCGAGTCGAGATAACGCACGTGCAACTTGGGAGTTGTACGTAAGCTAGCGCGTATACATAATTCGGCGGTGGCTAAAGGGTGACAAAGTTAAAGTGTTATAACGTTGTAGTTGAAGTTAAAAAGTTACATTCTAATTAAATATCGTCGGCAGTTATCTACAAATCTGGAAATTTACAAATAAAGTGATATGTTGGTTGATTCTTCGTTTGGTTCCATTCCTACCATAACTCACGCACACCCTGCAGATTAGGACCTCTTGCTAGAGCTAGTCCGGACACCAAACACGAGATCTTATAGGTCTTAAAGTAGGCGTCTTCGACGGAGAGGAGCGTTTGCGGCACAAGTTGGCCATGGTAGCTTAGTGGTTAGAGCAGCCATTCGATAAGCTGAAGATCCGTGGTTCAAATCCCGGCTATGGCATTGGATTTTTCAATCCTGATTCCATCTCTTAAACCAGGAAGAGTTTTGTAGTAGTTCATTGGCACAATGGTTTCGATTGTTACTTAATATACCCACCTTCTACTAGATACAGTGGTAAGACCATGTTAGTGTTTCAGGAAAACCTACTTTAAAAATTTGTATTAAATTCGCACACTATCCCACTCTAATTCATACTCTCACATCCTTGTAAGGATGGGGAATAATTTTATATAAAGGAAACTCCGCACCCTCAGTTGAGAATCGATTCCGGGACTTCTGGAATTGAAGGTTAGGATGCTAGACCACAGAGGCAGTCAAAACATTTTTTATCCCCAACTTGAATAAAAATAAATTAAAAATGGTAAACACAGAAGATTAGAATGTTGCGCCTAAGACGGAATTAGTACACATGTTTCAACATGTTTATTATGCCATTGTGCCTGTGCTTCTATAAAAATGAACGATTTGAGCCATCTTAATATGTATAAGTGCTAGAATTGCATAATACTGAAAGCATGCATTATCCAGAACAACATGCATTAACCTTTAAACTTCTTTTTGCCATATATCATTTCTGAAGTAGATAACATCTAACGCTGCTTTGCTTAAACATAAACAACTTGTAATCTGCCTCTGTTTCACTTTACACAGCTCCGTGGCCATGTTTTAAGGACTGTAGCATCCTTGAATGAAAGCTGTGAAGAAGTACTCAGCCGGAGAATTCAGCAAACGGTAACCTTGAACTTGAGCGGGTAGCGTGATATTAAGAGGCTGTGCAGAGAAAAGTGACGGTTTGAAGTAAAGCTCGTTTTCCACAGTTGTTGCAGAATACAATAAGAAGGCCACAGTAATTATCCGGTTCCGCATTGATGAAATGTAGGTCTTGTCAAACTGAAATTGTTTTCTCTAGACGCTTTTCTTTTCTCGTTATACTTCTCTCATTTATAGAGCCGCATTTAATTGCTTTGGTAACACTCGCTTTGCCTTTTGCCTTTACAAACAGTAGTTTTGGATTGGCTTTCTTACCTAAACTGTCCTTTAGGTTTAAATTAGGTGCTTTTCACTATGAAACAATTTCATTCACTTTCGCATTCGCACAGATTCTACGGTTGGTAGAGAGTGGCTGATCAAATAAGAATTCTCCCTTCTCTGCCGGGAATAGAATACTATACCCCTAGGTTAAGAAGCCAGCACGTTGACCACTCGACTGCAGAGGTCTTCCACATACTATATTAATTCGGCCCTGAATCTTACGAAACCATTTTATTTGCCTATGTACATAAAAAAAAACTTAGAAATGTGTATGTGCAGCTGGCTCCAAATGTTTTCCGAGTCACGTGGCTTTCCGTGGTGGACGAAGCGGCGTCTGGGCGGGTTTTCTCCGGGTTTTCCGGTTTCCCCCGCCACTATTATCACCTTTCCAGTCATCTATTTCACCTGCATTTCATATAATCCTCTTCCTTACTATCGTACCTGGTGCTTGGTTGACCACCCGCTTCCAGGTCTTCCTTCACTCTATCCGATTCATAGGTTTTTGTGCTCCCCGAGAGGCATCTGACCCTATGATTTGTCCTAGGAAGTTTAAATCCTACATAACGGGAGGGTAATCAGGTAAAGAAAAATCTGATGTGTTGCACTCACATGACTTTCTCTACTCTTGTACTAACCATTCGTACAAACTCTTTTTACTATATCTTCTTTGTGTTAGTTGAGATAAACATTTGTACAAACTATCTGTTTATTTCCTTGTAGGTGTAAGAGGAATATTAAAATACAGTAGGCTTTGAGCGATAGTCAAATATTTTAAAGCTTTGAGATCTCGTTATCTTTGAACGCTTAACATATAAAAAGCTGAAGAACGATGTTCCATTTCACGAAAGTTTTGTTTTCCGAAACTGACACAAATATCAAGGAATATCTCTGAAATGGTTCACTCTACCAAAAAATCATTTAGACTTAAATTATGTATTTTAGAGAGACCTACATTTTTGTATAGTAAGACTTTATCTATCTCTTACGGTTTACAAGTTATGCAAAAGTCATTCAGAGTAAACAGGACTACATAGGCTATAGCTAGAAAATACAAAATATACATTTCATTTGTCATACAAATATCTTCAACATGACATTTTAATCTAAATCGTTAGAGCCATTTTCAACAAAATCAAAATTATCGAAAAATTTTCCATGTAAAGGATAGTTTAGGGTGGGGCTAGTTTCTTCAAAATATTCACATCCTCGAAAGACATTAAACCTAAATATCAACTTTGTTTTTTAACCGACTTTTCGCTTTTAAGTTATGCTGTCTACAGACTGACAGACACACAGACTGACAGACAGACAGACAGACAGACAGACTGACTGACACACACGCGCGCGCGGACCTTTTTCTAAAAATGCTTTTTTTTTTTTATTCAGGGAGTCTCAAAACACGTCAAATTTTTGGGTGAAATACAATACTTCCCCTACTTCCAGTAGAGCAAGCAAAAAAGCTAAAGGTCGGATAAACACCAAGCCTATCTTCACTATCTTAAAAAGATCTACACACACTACCCTTTATATGAAACATTTTTCGAAATGTTTTATTTTCTAAAAATGTCTATTATGACCTTGATTAGAAGCCATAGGTATATTAAAACTAATTAGGTGCAGATAAAATGCACCAATTTTGTATAACTGATATAGGTTAAGCGACAGACGAAAAAGTGCTACACAAAAAATGAAGATCTTTCAAATACACCATTAATTTCAAATAACCCTTTCTTGTAGCATAAGACATTTCCCAGATATCCCTTATTAGTGGCTCGCATTTTTCAAATTTACGTCACTCTTTTAAAGTCGATTTACAGTTGTCTCTTATGATTGCACGAAAATAATATGATATTATTACGTACACAATTCGTAAACATTTGCAGTTTCCTTTGTGTGTGTAACGAAATAATGCAATATAACTGTTTCACATTAAAATTAAATAGATAGAAAAATGTGATGTCTTACACTCACATGACTTTTGCTACTCTTGTGGAAAATATGCTAAAAATAAAAACACTTATTTCTCTACCTATTTCATCTTAATCGACATTAACAATTGCAGCAATTAATTTTAATTAATTAGTTAATTTTCGTGTAGGTGCAAGGAGGAATAAGGGAATACAGTAGGCTTTAACGTATTTTATAGCTGGTCGCTATGTAATGGTTTTCACATTCCATCCCCTCTCCATGGTCTAGAGATAAAAAAGAAATAAATAACAATATCCCATTTAAGAAAAGTATAAGTACTGGAAAATGCCAACAAAGGAGTATCCCCGCAATAGCATTTGCATAAATTGTGCGTTTTAACGAGATCCATTTTACTTGCTCTACTGGTAAGTAGAGGAAGTATTTTATTCCATCCAAACATTTGATGTTGAGTTTTCACCGGAAATACATCTTTTGAGACCCCCTGTATATATATAAAACAGAAAACCGTGTGTCTGTCAGTCTGTGGACAGCATAACTCAAAAACGGATAGTCGGTTGAAAACCAAATTTCGTATTTAAGTATAGTGTCTTTCAAGAATGAGATACGAAGATTTTGAAAAACTAACCCTACCCTAAACTACCCTTTACATGAAAATTTTGATTTTATTGAAAATGGCTCTAACGATTTTGATTAAAATATCGTATGTTTAAGATATTTGTATGACAAATGAAATGTATATATTGAATTTTCTGGCTATAGCCTATGTAGATCTGTTTACTCTGGATGACTTTTGAATAACTCGTAATACGTAAAAGATAGACAAAATCTTAAACAAAAAAGGTGGGTCTCGCTAAAACACACAGTTCTGAATAAAATTGATGTAGAGTGATCCATTTCGGAGATATTCCTTGTTATTTGTGTCAAAGCTTTGGTGAAATGAAACATCGTTGTTCATTTTTTTCAGTGTGCAAAGAGAACGGAATCTCAAAGCTTTAAAAGATTTGACTATCGCATAAAGCCAACTGTATTCTAATGTTCCCCTTGTACCTACAAGGAAGTAAGCAATAAGATAATTTGTACAAATCTTTATCTTAACTAACACGAAGAAAATATAGGAATAAGAGTTTATAAGCGGAAAATTTTCCGCAATTTCGATTTTCTCAAAAATGACTTGTACGATGAAAAATATTTATAACTTTCGATTTTCTCAAAACCCCGACAATGGAAAATTTTCGAAATTTTCGATATTTTCAATAATGACATGTACATGATTTTGTCAAAAATATGTAATGACCTAACTTTCAAACATTTGGATTTTTTAAAATCTGTCTGACAAATATTTTTCAAAATTGTTGAGTTTGTCATGAATATGTAACGACAGAATTTTCAAAAAAGTATTTTTTTTAAAAAAAATGTGTCTGACGATAAAATATTTTCAAAATTGTTCATTTTGTCAAAAATCGCACTGACGAAAGGAAAATTTTGAGAGGTTTAGCTTCGTCAAAGGCGACTGACATCTTCCATATCCCCGTGGCGCAACAGCCTACCCGGGCCAAGGCCCGACAACTGCGTCCCCCACCTCTGCCCACCACGGGCGTCGTGAGTGGGGTGCAGTATTGGAGGTGGAACGTGGAGAGCGTCTCGGCTCCTCTCGGCCGATTATATGGTTTCTGGAACAGGGGCCACTACTTTTCAACCAAGTAACTCCTCAGAGATCTAACAAGGCTGAGTGCACCCCGGACCAAGTTTCCTAGTACGAGAAAATACCGACGCCGCTACCGGTGTTGTTAAGCAGTAACGATATCACCGCACTAAGACGATGTATCATACGTTTAAGATATGTTAATGATAAATAAAATGTGTATCCTGAATTTAATGTGAAGTTTCTGAAAATCTCTTCATTCTGGATGGATTAAATAACAAGTAAAGTATACGAGATACACAAAATATTACCATACAAAATCTGATGTGTTGCACTCACATGACTTACTCTACTCTCATACTAACCACTCTTATAAACTCTTATTCCTATGTCTTCTTCGTGGCAGTTGAGATAAACATATGTAGACATTATCTTATTGTTTATGTCCTTGTTGGTACAAGGGGAATATGGGAATACAGTACGCTTTGAGAGATAGTCAAATATTTTAAAGCTTTCAAATTCCGTTCCCTTTGCACAGTTAACATATAAAATACAACACTTCCTTCTACTTACCAGTAGAGAAAGTAAAAATGAAAGGCGATGTTCTATTTGACAGGAGGATAAGTTCTGCAAACAACACAAATAACAAGGCATACCTCTGACATGGTTCATTTAACAAAAAATGTATTTATACATAAATTGTGTATTTTAGGAAGATGTACATTTTTGTGTAGTAAGATTCGTTCTATCTCTTACGTTTACCAGCTATGCAAAGGTCATCCAGATTAAATAGGGCATTATATAATATACATTTCATTTGTCATAAATATATCTCAAACATATGGCATTTTAGTCAAAATCATTACAGCCATTTTCAAGAAAATCAAAATTTTCGAAACATTTTCCATGTAAAGGTTAGTTTAGGGTGGGGCTATTTTCTTCAAAATATTCGTGTCGCATCCTTGAAAGACATTAAACTTAAATACCAACTTCTGTTTTTAACCTACTTTTCGTTTTTGAGTTATGCTGTCCACAGACACACACACGGACCTTTTTCTAAAAATGCTTTTTTTTTGGTTCAGGGAGTCTCAAAACATATATTTCCGGTGAAATCTCGACATCGAATGTTTGGGAGGAGTACAATACTTCCCCTACTTACCAGTAGAGAATGTAAAAATGAACAACGATGTACCTTTTCACGAAAGTTTTGTTTCCCAAAACTGACACAAGTAACAAGGAGTATCTCCGAAATGGTTCACTCTACAAAGAAATTTATTTGGACATAAATTGTGTGTTTTAGCGAGATCTACATTTTGCGTATAGTAAGATTTCTATACGGTTTACGAGTTATTGAAGTCATCCAGAGTAAATAGAACATAGGCTAAAGCCAGAAAATTCAAAATATACATTTCATTTGTCATACAAATATCTTAAACATGACATTTTAATCAAAATCGTTAGAACCATTTTCAAGAAAATCAAAATTTTCCATGTAAGGGTAGTTTAGGGTGGGGCTACTTTCTTCAGGATCTTCGTGCCGCATCCTTGAAAGACACTCAACTTAAATACCAACTTTGGTTTTTAACCGACTTTTTGTTTTTGTGATATGCTGTCCACAGACTGACAGACTCACACATACTGACACACACACACACACACACACACACACACACACACACACACACACACACACACACACACAGACCTTTTTCTAAAAATGCTTCTTTTTAGGATCAGGAGGTCTCAAAACATATATTTCCGGTGAAATCTTGATATCGAATTTTTGGGTGGAATACAATACTTCCTCTACTTAGCAGTAGAGAAAGTAAAAAGAAGTTTTTGTTATAAATTGTGTATTTTAACGACATTCACATTTTTATTTAGTAAGCCTTTGTCTCTTACTATTTACCATTTATACAAAAATCATCCAGAATGAACAGACCTCCTGAGGACATTCCCAGAAAATTCAAGGTATGACTTAGAAACTTCCATGGAATCGCCTGTTTGTGTACGTCACTGCATACCGACTGTCCGTCTCTCCGACTGAGGAGTGGAGTGAGGCATTGCCGCTAACTGCCTAAGGTTCTCCAAAGAGAGAAGATTGGACGCCCCTGGGCTCACTACAACAGATTTTTTGTATGTACTTTAATGAGATCTTCATGTTTTGTGCAGTAAGACCTTTATCTCTTACAGTTTTCCACTTATGCAAAAGGCCTTCAGAATGAGGACTACTGAAGTGATTGCAAAAAATTCAAGATATGCGTATCTTTGGTACGATACCTTAAATATACGATATTTTAATCAAAATTGCCATTTTTATAAAATCACAGTTCTCGAGAAATGCTCCATGTAAGGGCTAGTCTGTGTGGGGGAGTTTTCTTAGACTTTTCGTGGCGCATTGGCCATTGTAACGCACTGAAAGCACTAGCTTCAGTCAGAAAGAACCCCACAAATCAGCATTTTTCCTGTCAAAGACGCACATTGCACAATGCACAAGGCAGGAAAAAGAAGCCGTGAACATCTTCAACAGACCAGAAAGCGTCATAAATTGCAGAAAATATCCTCTGAAGAAAGAAGCAAGAGGTCTGAGGGGAGACATATGATCCAGAGCAATTGAGGTCAGTTTATTGTCTTTTGTTTTTTTCTCGGATTTCAACTTTTCAGCATCTTTCTCTGTACACAATGCTCCTTGCGGCGCATTTATTATCTGAATAGCTTCAAATTTGTGCAATATATAGCAATATGACTATAAATATCAATTTATTCGGTTTTGATATCAAATTAATTTAGTATGGTTTTTATCCTTCACTTAAGGCAGTTATTCCATTCTTTTTAAACTATGAAATCTAAATATTTATATTTTTCTGCAAGCTAAACAAATAATCAGATATGAAAACCCAATAAAGTTCTAGTTGATCCTTATTTGAACTGCATGTCTGCAAAATTTGAGAATGATTGATGGAAACTTTGTCGCAAGGGAATTTGCAAGTATTTATTTAAATAATTTGCAATATTTCTTGAACTAAGCAGCCTATAGTGTTGAAATTTGGTTGCATCATAAATATATATTTAAAATTTCATAAAAATTAATTAAAACTGTAGAGGTTCAAAAAGTCAGTCATATGTACCTACCCTTAATCTGGCTTTTTTTTTAAATTACATGTCTAAGAAAACCTACTAGTTCTTTTTGCTATCCCTAAGATACATCCGGAGAAGCACGTAGTTTCTCCACTCTGAAGAAAATAAAAAACATTTCAGCATAACGTGACGACTCTGCCACACTTTCAGTGGAACCACATCTCATTATGCGATTCCTGAATTCAACCAAACGGCGACTGAAAATTTTGCTACCAGAAACAATATGCGAATATATTTTCTCTTACAATAGACGACTTTACATTTTTAATGAACTCTCACGATTAGCTCGAAAGCATAGAGTATTGTACTTTTGTTTTAATTGTCATCTATTAGGAAATTTAAGGTAAGTGGTTGTCATCAATACATGCGACCCCCAAGAATTTTAGTCACAAGCCGCCACTGCAGAAGATAAAGGCTTGGACCAAGGGAGTGTAAATTTTCGAAGGAAAAAGCTTTTCATTAGCATTTCTCTCTTCGCCTATTAGTGATTCAACTTGGGTAGAGAATATGAAGGAGATATTATCTCTGAGTTTACGCAATTTCAGCCGATACCATGCAAATGGGTCAACTACAATGTCTGATTGTATCCGATTGTTGGAGCAAGAAATACAGGTGCTACTATTTCACGAATTGCCTCAACTAGGAACAACATACTCTCGATCTGTAGTGTCAAGAGTGTTTCGTGACTCGCAGTGAAAGGTCACCGCTGTGCAGTTACACCGCGTAAATACCATAATGGCTGTTTCGATATACTGGAGCAATTAAATTAGTTGTACAATGCTGCTGTAGAAACACCAATATCCACCGAACATTTAGCACAATTTTCAACCAAATATCCATTTCACATTTTTTGGAGCAAGGTTCTAACTGGTACCCCTTAAAAAAACCTGAAATGTTACAATTTCTCGAGTTTATGTACCCGTAACTTTTGTGCACATGTATTCTTCAAATTATTGGTAAAAAACATATTTTACTTCATTCATCTCGTTAATGCTACTTGCTTTCTGAAATGACTTCGACAGTAACGAATATCTCCTTAATTGTCAATGCTTAACACACTTTACATAAATTGTGTGCTTATGCAATACTGAAGAGGCTAATTTCCACTAATAATTATTAATTTAATTGACATTTAATCATAGATTTATTCAACATAACTATAACGCAATTTATGTAATTTCCCAAGAAAATAATTATCCAAAACTGAAAATCGAGTCACCTCATGAAAATTTGAAAAATAAGAACTCTCAAGCTTCGTATATTATTCGTCAAGCAATTCTTTATATTGCAATACTAAATTTTGGATAACATCCACATCATTTAGACAAAATTAAATAGCCAACACTTTTCATTTCCTAAAAATCACTCATTAACTTATTAAAATCCTAAATTCAAAAAAAATGCTTTATATAATAAAGGCTTCGTCGACCCTCAAAGGGTGTATACTGGAAATATGAAAGAAATGGAAGGAAATTACATTTTGAGGAACATATTCACTAGTAAGAATTTGATGTGTTGAACTCACATGACTTTCTCTACTCTTGTACTAACCATTTCTACAAAATGGTATCACTATATCTTCTTCGTGTTTGTTGTGACAAACACTTGCAAAAATTTACTTATTTGCTTATTTCCTTGTAGGTGGAAGGAGAATATGGGAATACAGTAGACTTTGAGCGATAGTCAAATCTTTTGAAGCTTTCAAATTCCGTTCTCTTTGTACGGATAATATTTAAAAAAATGAAAAACGATGTTCCATTTGACAGAAATATAAGTCCTCCAAAGCTCACACAAATAACAAGGTATATCTCCGAAATGGTTCACTCTATTAAAAAAAAAAAGTGTTCAGACATAAATTGTGTTTTAGCAAGGTCTACATTTTTGTAGTAAGATTTGGTCTATCTCTTATGATTTACTAGTTATGCAAAAGTCATCCAGAGTACATTGGACTACATGGACTATGACCAGAAAATTCAAGATATACATTTAATTCGGCATAAAAATATCTCAAACATTTTAATCAAAATCGTCAGAGCCATTTTCAAGAAAATCAAAATTTTTGAAAAATTGCCCATGTAAAGGGTAGTTTAGGGTAAGGCTATTTTCTTCAAAATCTTCGTGTCGCATCCTTAAAAGACATTAAACTTAAATACCAACTTTGATTTTTACTGACTTTTCGTTTTTGAGTTACGCTGTCCACAGACTGACACACACACACACGCGCGGGCGCGCGCGCACGCACACACACACACAAACGCGCGCGCGGATCTTTTTCTGAAAATGCTTTGTTTTTTGGATTCAGGGGATCTCAAAACATTTCCGGTGTAATCTCGGCAAGGAATTTTTTGGTGGAATGCAATACTTCCTCTACTTTACTATACGTAGTAGAGAAGGTAAAAATCTGATGTGTTGCACTCACATGACTTTCTCTACTCTTGTACTGACCATTCTTAACAAACTCTTATTCCTATATCTTCTTCTTGTTAGTAAAGATAAACATTCGTACAAATTATCTTATTGCTTATTTCCTTGTAGGTGCAAGAGGAATATGGGAATACAGTAGGCTTTGTGCGATAGTCAAATCTTTTAAACCTTTGAGATCTTTGCACACTTAACATATGACAAAATGAACAACGAAGTTCCATTTCGCGAAAGTTTGAAGTTTTCCGAAACTCACACACACAACTAAGAATATTTTCTTCAAAATCTTCGTGTTGCATCGTTGAAAGACATTAAACCTACTTTTCTTTTTTGAGTTATGCTTTCCACAGATTGGCAGACACACACACACACGAACTTTTTTCTAAAAATGCTTTTTTTTTTTTTTTTTTTTTTTTTTTTTTTTTTTTTTTTTTGGATTCAGGGGGTCTCAAAACATATTTCCGGTGAAATCTCAACATCGAAGTTTTGGGTGAAATACAGTATAGAAAGTACAAATAGCACCCTGATATATTTTGAACTAATCTAGTAGAAAGCCATGAGGTTCTTCTGACTCCCTGTTAAGGGATAACAAATATGGCATCTGTTATGCGGAAACGAGACACCTTATCTATGAATCACAGTATACTGAAGGAGTGTCCATACATGGGGAAAACCAAGAAGGTTATGCGTCTCCTCCGAAGAGACTGGCGTTTTCCTGTGGAAGGTCCTTGGTTCTATGATTACAATTAATCAATGTTTGAACACAGACTGACTCCCACGAATGTCATGACACCAAGTGCACCCGTTCATTATGCGGTAACCCCAGCTTGTTTCACAGGATAATGCTCTCCGTCATAAGATCAGATAGCATGGAAACTTTGTCAGTGTCCGCCTTGTAAGTGTGGACCTCGTAACTACCATCACAGATTGGCACAAGTAATGCCAGGGTATGTACAGGCTGTATTAAAAGTAAACTCTCAGATACAGTCACTTCAGTATGCAGGTCGTTAGAAATGAAATGTAAGCAAATTAACACTTTTTATAGTTACACAACTAAAATCGGATGATTTACATTCATATGTCTTTTTCTCCCAATTATTTAACAAAATATTACAAAAGATTATTTTTCTCTCTCCAATATACTCGAGATAAATACTTACATATATGGCTTTAATAAATATTTCATTGTACATAGGAGTACCTATATCGGAATATAGTAGGCTTAAGCGATAGATCCTTTAAGAACATTTGAAGCATTTTTATGTCACTCGATTGACTGCTTCTTATTATGGGTGCCTACGGCTGCTCACACATGAGTCTTAATCTCGGGTATCCGTGGTGGTTACAGAGAGCGACATTGTAATTTTGTTAGAACCCTTTATTTGTTTTATTTTTACACGTTTAAGCTTTGCTGAACAATTTTAAATAGAATAAAATATGCAGTTTCAAGTAATCGTTGGAACGAACTTTCACCGTGTTGCTTACATGTATCTCTCCCTCGTAATGATCTCTCTCCTACTGTCCCTCAGTCATTATCCTTTTAGCTTCCCAAACATCCATAATGGCCCTCACTTCATTAAGTCAAGACTTTGCCCTCTGGCGAAACCCCTCGGGTTTCCGATACTTTGTAAAATACAATAGCAGGCTCCTTTTCTTTATGTTGAAGACCTTGCCAAACTAATCGTTTACCTTAATGTTTGGGACGTTCGCTAATGATCCTCGGTAGTGCCCTTTTGGCATCCCATCACCTGTGGTACATATTCTTAACCCTTTGCTATTAATGGATTTTGTAATTTTGATATATTTCGGATATCATAAGCGCTATACAAAAAAACTGCTACAAATGCCCCCCATATACATTATCATATTATGTAAGAATATGATAAGGTATATGTCTTGCCCGAAAATCATTTTCTTGTTAAAATTTCGCGATTGTTCAGCAAATCTTTCGTCAATTACATACAAATGCTTAAAAGGGTTTACACTCAAATTCTTAAAGACATAGCTTGTACATAGAATACCCTTCACATATTTACATTACACAAATCAGCACTCAACACACATAGGGTTATATTTTTAATACTACATAGTGATTTAATATTATTTTACATGTTTCTTCTTTCATTGATCTTCTGATTCTATATAATTATTTTTATCAAAAGTCTTTTATGGTTATGGATTGTTCCGCTGGTTTCACTTTTAATGTGTTTTTGTTTTTCTTTCTTTTTTTTTTTTTTCACACGCACATTATCCACTTCACTGTTTTTTTTTTTTTTTGTTTTTTTTTTCGATATATTCACTTTCCTTAATATTAATTACATTATTCTTACAGTTATTTACAAGTTTACATAGAAACAATTAGGCCCTCATTTCCATGATCCAACCATCTTTCAGCTAACTTCTCACCATTTCTTTTCTTACTTTTCGATACTATTTGAGGAATTTCTATACGGTCTTATTAGCTGCTTATGCCATCTCCCAATCGATTTGTTTGTTTTTAAGTCCACCAATTCATAAGTATGCTCTCCGAATTTCTCAGTAATCATTACCGGACCTTTATATAATAGTTCTAATCTATGACTTCTCCCCCTTAACGCATTGGATAACTTATAATCCCTGGCGAGGACTAGATCTCCTACCTGAGGATCCCATTTATTTTTACGTTTCTTGATTTTTGATTTCCTCTTTTCCGCTTTTTCTTGCAATCTGTCAAAAACGATCTTAGCCCTTTGTTCCTCTGATAATGGCTGACTTCTCTCAATCGTTCTTGGAGTATTTTTAAAAATGTGTTCAGGGTCAATTCCTTGCATTATCTGTATCGGTGCAAAACCAGTTGTAGTATTTACAGTATTATTAATAATTTTCTCTATGATGGGACAATACTTTACCCAGTTTCGATGATTATTATGAGTAAGCACTCGAAAATAAGTCCCTATTTCTCTTAATATCCGCTCTGTCGGGTTCCCTGAAGGAAAATAATAAGAACAATGATATAGTTTTATCTGGTGGCTACTTGGAGTTTCTTTGAAAATTTTATTCGCTACTTCAAACGAATGTGTGTAACAGTTACATCTTCCAGGCTTTTCCGAGAATACCTCCCTGTTTTCTATTAAAAGTTCCCGTAATTTTCCTTTTTGTTCCTCATTTAGTCTCTCAGCTTGGTTCACCTTAGATTCTATTAAATTTTCTATCTTGACACAGTCATTTCTTTCGTCGTACTCATTTATATTACTATTCTTCAAGTTAAATTTTGGGTTTTCTCGGGGTTTCTTTTCTTCGTCAAAATCACAGAAATAATTACCTCTACTTACAATATTTTGTTCCTCTATTTCATCGTAGTTCCCAACTTTTAATTCTGCTAATTCCATCGCTCCAATATTTATTACCTCTACAAAGAATGTTTCCCCCTCCATTTCTTCCTCTACCTGATCCCGTACAATTATCCTCGAAGTATGGTCTAAAAATGGTACAATTATGGTGTCAGGTCCTGTTTCAAACTTAAAACTTTTATTTTCAAAATCTACGATGGAATTCCAAGCATAAAGACTATCGCAACCGATTATTACGTCAAAAACAAGCCTGGGTACAACCAAAAATAATATTTCAATGCATTTCTGTGCGATCTCGACCTTTACCATCACTTGAAATTTTACCCTTTCTTTCCTTTTACCTACTGCTACAGAGCAATATATCCCATAAACTGGCAAAGATAATAATTTTACATCACTATTCACTAAATTTTCAAAAAAATGTTGGGAACACACAGTAGTATTAGCACCTGTATCAATAATAGCCTGAAATAATTTCCCGTTTATACCAATATTTATTCTCGGCGGATCAATTAAAATTTCATTCTCTGTATTTTCTTTATGTTTTTCGATCAAACATTGCCTTCTCTGTCCCTTATTTTCGAAGTACTTCCCATAATAAGAACATTCATCATTCCCAATCTTCACTGAAGGCGAAGTTGACTGGGTTTGGAGTTTTCCGAAAGCTTACTAATGGCTCCTGTCCCATTCCCATTATATGAAGGTCCCGGGTTTGAATCCTGGTGAAAATTTGTTTCTTCCAATCTTTTTACCGCGTTTATAGCGTCTACCCTTTCTTCCGGATTTGGAGAAATTCTGCTATTCCCATTTCTTTCTTCTTGCCTAGGGGAATTCGGTCTGTACCAATTATTATCATGGTGATAATTATTTCCCGAAGGAAATCGATTCCTAGTGTACCTCCCCCTTCTATCTCCGTAATATCTATTTGCCTGTACGTAATTAATTTGAGGGTTTCTTTCCCGTGGATTATTCTCAACCCTTCTTCTATTATCCTGAGGCTCAAAATTATTTCTTCTATCCTGAGGCTCAAAATTATGTCTCCTATCCTGAGGCTCAAAATTATGTCTCCTATCCTGAGGCTCAAAATTATTTTTTCGGTGGTAATTATTGTTTTTAGGGACTGGGCCATGATACCGTTGCCGAGCATCAAAATTTCTGACATCACCTGAACCTGCCCCCTGCCCGAAAATTTTTGTTGGAGATCGGTTATTTCCAAAATGTCTCTCATTACTCGCCTCATTTTGGCTCTTATTTCTTTCTAGTGCGATTAATAAGTCAATCATTGCTGCTATTGTTAACGGCTTCGCAATAATCAGATAGTGTTGGATTGTTTCCGGAAAATGTGTGGTTATTAAATTAATTAATTCTATTTCTCCCATCGGAGGGTCAAGCATCTTACATTTTCTAGCTATAGCCATAAAATAATTAACCATGCATTGATCTTTATGCGGGTTATATTTCCCATTACCCAGTTCCAGTCTTATATTTGCCTGCCTGCTAGCTCCCCAATATCTATTTAAGAAAATTTCCTTAAATGTCCGATAATCATTACTTAATCCTACTGATAACTCTAACCAGTTTGAAGCGTTGCCTTTAAAACATTTTCTGACAACCGTCATCTTATATTCCTCGGGAATACCTTTTACAAGAAAATACTCTTGCATGCTGTTTATAAAAGCCTTGGGGTCATCAAATTCTTCGTTTTCAAAGGTTGGTGGTGAAATTTCATTCAAAACATGGTTGGGCCATTGCAAATGTGGACTATTGTGTGCATTAACATTGACATTGGTATTACTATTACCTGATGTACCAGCATTTAAATTTAACATCGGAATGTCCACTGACGCATTATGCATCGCTTCGTCCCGTGCTGCTACCGTAATAGTATTACTACTCACAGAGTCACTAACATTGTCAGACATACATATGTTATTTAATCTTTCTTTCAGTTTGTCATTTACCTCATCTACACTCACAGCTAATCTCCTAGTTTCCCTCTCTGATTGCTCTAATCTTTTCCTACAGATTTCTAATTCCTTGCTATTAATTTCCCTTTCCTTAGCTAATTCAGTAGTTATTTCCTCCCTTAATTTTCTATTTTCTTTCTCTACATTTTTATTAACTGTTTTAATCTCTTCCCTAACCTGTTCCTGACTTTCCCTCATTTCAATTCGTACATTTTCAATTTCAATTTTAACCTCTTCCTGATTATTTCTAACCTCACTTCTTACATTTTCTATTTCATTTCTAACTTCCTCCTTGAAATTTTCTAAAACCTTCTGTTGTTTCTCAATCTTATTTCCTATTTTGACTAAGTCAGCTGTTAAGTTCTCCCTCGTATTTTCTACCTTTTCCTTAATCTCTTTCTGACTTTCTGTTAAACCCGTTAATTCTTTCTGACTTTTTTCTACCTTTTCCTTAATCTCTTTCTGACTTTCTGTTAAACCCGTTAAATCTTTCTGACTTTTTTCTACCTTTTCCTTAATCTCTTTCTGACTTTCTGTTAACCCCGTCATCATTGACATAATTGATTTTAATATTTCATTAGTCTCCATGCTTCCCCCTGTTTCTTCTCCCTGATTTTGTATATTCGTATCAACTACTCTGTCCCTTGCATTATCTACATTACTATATACACCTTCTCCCACTCTCTCATCACCCTCCTGCACTTCCATATTTATATCTAATTGCTCGATCATTTTCCCGTTCCTTAAATACATTGACTATATACTACAACACGTAGATAAAATTCTCACTCAGTACCTTAATCAGCTTGCTGCACTGCTATTCGATGTGGATCCTCTCGTTCCTGCTGTGTCCTGGGTCACCTTCCCTGGAGTTCACGGCCTTTGTTGTTCAGCTCCCTGAAATTCTCCGCATACCTTATTCAGCTTCCCTGAAGTACTCTGAAGTTCATGCTCAGCTTCCCTGAAATACTCTGAAGTTCACGCTCAGCATTCCTGAAATTCTCTGAAGTTCACGCCACACGTTGGAGCGCCAATTTGAAGCATTTTTATGTCACTCGATTGACTGCTTCTTATTATGGGTGCCTACGGCTGCTCACACATGAGTCTTAATCTCGGGTATCCGTGGTGGTTACAGAGAGCGACATTGTAATTTTGTTAGAACCCTTTATTTGTTTTATTTTTACACGTTTAAGCTTTGCTGAACAATTTTAAATAGAATAAAATATGCAGTTTCAAGTAATCGTTGGAACGAACTTTCACCGTGTTGCTTACATGTATCTCTCCCTCGTAATGATCTCTCTCCTACTGTCCCTCAGTCATTATCCTTTTAGCTTCCCAAACATCCATAATGGCCCTCACTTCATTAAGTCAAGACTTTGCCCTCTGGCGAAACCCCTCGGGTTTCCGATACTTTGTAAAATACAATAGCAGGCTCCTTTTCTTTATGTTGAAGACCTTGCCAAACTAATCGTTTACCTTAATGTTTGGGACGTTCGCTAATGATCCTCGGTAGTGCCTTTTTGGCATCCCTTCACCTGTGGTACATATTCTTAACCCTTTGCTATTAATGGATTTTGTAATTTTGATATATTTCGGATATCATAAGCGCTATACAAAAAACTGCTACACAGGGCACTGTGTGATGAGTTTGAATTTCCGTTCTTCCTGCATGATCACGAAAAAACAATATCTGACGTGTTACATTCACATGGGTTTCTCTACTCGTTCAACAAACTATTCTTAAAAAAAAGCTGCTTCACGTTAAACACCCCTTATAGGTAAACTAGGAGTAGCAAAATACAATAGGCTTAACCGTTAGTCACATCTTTCAAGAGCTGGTAGCTATGTAATGGCTTTGGAATCATATTCTCCTTGAATGATAATCAGGGGGAGGACAATAACAACGTGCCGTTTGAGAAAAGTATAAGCATTTTACAATTGAAACCAATAACAAGTAATATCTCGGAAATGGTTAACTCCAAGAAAAGAAAGAAGGAAAAACAAAAGAAAGAGAAAAAAGAAAATGTATCTGATAAAGTGTGTGCTTTAACGAGATCTGCGAATACATTTGTGGCGCAAGATTCTGTCCGTCTCTTATGGTTTACAGTTATTTAGAAGTCATTCAGAATAGTGAGGACCATAGAGGTCATTCCTACAAAATTGGAGATATACACTTCATGTTTATTGAAAAAATCTTGAACATATGGTACCTATTTAAATCACAATCGTTAGAGACATTTTGAGAAAATCAAATTTTGGAAAAATTGCCCATGTAAAGGTTCATTTGGAGACGGATATTTTTTGAAAATCATGTTGCATTCTTGGAAGATGCTTAACTCAAATACTAAGTTTGATATTTAACCAACTTTCCACTTTCGATGTATACCGTTCACAGGGTATACACACACACATTCACCACACGCGCCCACACAAACGCGCACGGGCATTTTTCTAAAACGTTTTTTTAATAAAAAATAAACAATGATTAAGAAAATTTCGGAAATGATTAATGCCACAAATCTTTTCACATAAATGATGTGTTTAAACTTTTTTTTTTTTTTTAAAGGTAGTATGAAGAGGACTTCACAGGTTATAGCTCGAAAATTCGAGGTATGGATTTCATTTATTTTGCAAGTCTTAAAAACATTTGCTATTTTAATCAAGATCGTTAGAGCTATTTTGAGAAAGCAAAAAAATGAATAATTTTCCATGAAAAAAAAGTAGTTTTGGTTAGGGAAATTTTCTTGAAAATCATCACCCCGCGTCCTTGAGAGACGTTGCTGAATTTAAATGCTAAGATTTGCATTTAAGTGGCTTTTCGTTTTTATGTTATGCTGTTCGATACAGAAATATATACTTGGGCAATTTTCTAAATATCCCAATGAGCCTCAAATCGTGTGTTTTCGGTGAAGTGTCGGTATCGAATTTTCTGATGGAATACAATTCCTCTTCTTTATTTTAAGTATTAGAGAAAATAATGTTTTATTCTTATTTCTTTGTTTCCATCTTTAGAATTTCTTACTTTCCCTACGATCTAGATTAACATAGCATTTAAACATTCCTCCATCCAAAACTGCGTTTACCATGAGGATTTCTTAGTTTAGTGTTTTGCACAAGTACCTAATAACAGCTAAAAATTATTCGTGAAGTCTTCTTTATGTGAAATGGACTATTTAATTCTGTACAACTGGAAAACCATAAGCGATAGACAAACATGTAGATCTTAAAACACACAATTTATGCCACATACATGTATATATCCTTGACCATTTCTGAGATATTTATTTCTAGTATTTTAATTTATCTAATATATTTACATTTTTTGACCTGCTAAAGTATCGCTCATCTGTTTATCGTAATACATGTAAATGTATGGAACTTCAAAGCCAATATAGGTCAGCCCATCTTTTTAAGATTTGGGTATCCCTTCAGTAACCACCAATCACAACGGTGATATGCCTGAATATTTATTACATATCTTATCCCATTGCTGTATCCCGGTACAACTTTATGTTGAACTCAAACCTCATAGATGTGCCAGAGAATATAGTAGGCAACTCATTAAAAATTAAATAAGGTTAATGAGGTTATCTTTGTCCTCATTCCACAGAAATCAGAGATGATTGGAACCCTACGCTAAATAATAGTTAACTGTAAAACTAGGAAATTAAAAATACTTGCAATATTGGAAATTTCCATTAAATTATTGATATCTTGGGGTGTTTGAGATCGTCTTAGAGGATTGACAGGGAACATGAAGTAGATGAAGCAGCGCGTCTTCGGACATATCGTCATGGTAGCTCAGTGATAGAGCATCGGTGGGGAAGTCTGAACATCCGTGGTTCAAGTTCCGGTAGTAGAAATCAAGGGGTATGGCTTAGACGGTAGCGTCTGTAAGCTACGGGAGGTCGTGGGTTCGACCTTCCTGACTTATGGATTTTTTGGGGGTTTCCCCGGGTCGATACGTGAATACTGGGAAGGATAATTACATCCACCGTATTTACTGTCTCTCCATTTCCCTTCATCTTCATTCCCATTCGGTCTTTTCAGGGTCACAAATGACGGTGCGCTACTCTATAGGGACTTTGCGCAGTGTAACTGCTGTTCACGGCGTGGGGAAGCGTTGTGGTCGCCTGTTGTGATGTGTGGACTGGTTGTAGAGCCCTACAACTGGCGCCAGGATGAAGAATCTCCAGTTCACGTTGGGGACAACACAAGCCCGGGTTGCGGCACGCCCGTAGAGCGCTCCCATCTCAAACCTTCCTTCTTTGGTACACTAGCTTAAACAGTTAGCTCAGTGTGGAATCTCCTCCGTCTGTAATCTACCTCCACCCGGTAGTAGCATGTCTCAACTTTCATACAATAATGTGACAAAAGCATTCCCATCATTTGAACATTTCCCACGAAGAACAAATACCCAAATATTTCCATAAGCAAGACAATTCAGTTAGTGTGTCCTTACTTGTGTATATATACGAGTACTATATTAAACAGCATATTAAATCAATAACATATTTTTCTGTTAGCGCTAAATTCAATGTAAATTTTTAAAACTTATTGAAGTGTCTGTTCAACAGCTCCCTTATGAGTAGAGATGCGAAGATTAAAATAAAGTTACCCGATTGTTATACTGCATTCGCAGAATTCGCCATTGAAGCTTCTACACGATCTTAAATTTCGTAGTATATTGCATCTGGCAACACCACAAAGTGGCACCCGTGTATAGAACTGAGGGCGTAGGATCTCAAGAAATAGGAATAACAAGAATTTAAGAGTCAAATACCGTGGATAAATGAGGTACGTTTTGAAAATTGCGGTGTCCATTTTCACATAAATATTATATAGGCAAATGAAATAGATTTTCAATCCATCATTGGTTTGTGGATTTCTCCACTGCTAAATTATCGTTTTGATAAAGCCTTCGTTTGTTTCATAAGAATTTTCAAAGGATGACCGACTTGTAAACTCTGCTTAGAAGTTACACATGTCTATTCAATAGCTATACTTTCGCACTCATAGTCTCACGCAGTCCCTTTTCTTTAAAATATCTATCTAGACACAAAATTTAATGGCGGTTGATACCCGAACACTGCTATTATTTTCCTGTTGTGCCAATAAATTTTATGGGCGTAAGTGATATTCATTAAACCGGCTTTACAACGTTCCTTCAAAGCATGTTTAACTAAACAACACCGCAACTAAACAACATGCCTCAGATTGGATTTTATGTTGACCAGCTTCTCCTGCCACCTGCCGTTAAATTTTGTGTCAACCATAATTTATTAGTTAATAATACCTATTATTTATATCGTTTGTCATACTTTGTGAAGTAGTATAAGTAAATCATATTCTAGCTTTTCTTTAGATAAAATAGCAAAATATTTAGAGAAAATTAAAACATCTGATGAGACTAGTCCATATATGGAGGTTTATATTAACTGTGTGACGTTTAAGCCTTTTGATAATTTCAATCATATTTAAAGCGAAGTGGAATACTATCATGCACATTTTATTTTCTGTATCACTTGCGCTGAATAAAAGTATTGCAGTCCTCCAAAAAATTGATATAGAAATTTCAACTGAAATTAGGGTTTGAGCCAATGAAGGGGGAAAAAACATAATTAGAGAAATACTCTCGGTTGTATGTATAGTGTGTGTATGTGTGTGTGTGTGTGTGTGTGTGCGCCCGCGCGCGTTTGTGGTGCATGGCGTGTAAGCAGCATTATTAAAACAAAATGCCGGACAAATACCAAACTTGACATTTAAGTTCAGCGTCTTCCTAGGGTAAGACACCGAGAGTTTCAGGAAAATTGTTCCCCAAACCTGCACTTTATTTGGAAAATGTTTCGTAATTTTTTTTAATACCTCAAAACGAGTTTAATCATTTTATATAAAATATCGTGGACAACAAATTGCATAACATAACATTTATATCTTGAACTTCATGCAAATAGCTTACGAATCCCTCTTTATTCTGAATGAGTGGTGTATACTTTTGTATAAATGGTGGATCATCAGAAATAGACAAAAACGTGCAAGTAGATTTCGTAAGATCATTCAATTTGTGTCAAATGGCTCGCTTTGGAGATATTTGTTGCCTTGGTTTAATTTTCAAATAGCTTATATATTCCTGTTAAGTTGCCATTCGTTGGTTTTGGTGGTTATGTAAACAGCCTGAAATTTCAAAACATGCAAATATCGACATGCTTTTTAAAGATTTAGTCTTCGCTTCAGTCTCCTGTATTCCCTTGTAGCTACAGTGAAGTGGGCAATCAAACAATTTCCATAAAATTTATCTCTATTAACGTGGTACAATTGGATACAATCTTTGGAAAAGCCAGCTGATTGTATCCTGCCTCAGTTAAAACAGTTTTTACGCGCTGAGAGATGGAAAATAGTCCAACAACATTGAACAAAAAAATTCAAGCCCTGGATATTTCAAGTATAGCATCTCAATAAAAAGCAGCTTTTTAATAAGTTTTGGAAAACACTTTGGGTAGTTTTGATTGTAAAGAAATGTTGTTTTGTATTACTTATAACCGGTTGACGTATGCAAAAAAGGAAACAAAGGAGGAAGTAATATGTGAAAAAAAGCGTGAAGAAGAAAGAAGAATATACTTGTGTAAGAATAGTTTGTAGAAGATAGTAAACAAGTTCATGCGAATATTATACATAAGGTTTTATCTTTTTTATTTTATTTTTTTAAAGATTTTATTTTCCTAAGTACTATGATTATTCTTCCCCTTTCAGCAATTATGATACGTCAAGTGTTTTCTTCTTCCTATTGAAAGGTGTTTAGCAAATTCTTTCTGGTAACGTAATTATATTTAATTAATTCGAAACACTGCCACAATATGATTAGCAGCATACCTAGTGTTGCCAAAGTCATTAACCTGTGCATAAACAGACTGCTAGAATGCAAATTTGTTGTTAAATATTCGTTCAGGTTTAATAACGAGCCATAAAAACGTTTTTGCTGAAGACTATTATGTTAAATAGGTACCAAAAAAGGGAAATAATTACAAGGAAATTTTGAAAACAGGAAGAGAGGAAGGTAGGGTGGTGGGGGAGGGAGGGAAGGAGGAAGGGAGAGAGAAGAGCTACTGAACTAAAGAGGAAGAGCAACGTAGTGAAAGGGTATAACAAGCATTACTTCCTTCTACAGAGAGATGACGTAAAATAATGAGCAGCAGAAATTGCTTCTTGGAAAACAGAATCAAAATATAGGTTATGTTCGTATCGTACTGAAGTCAGCAATCAAAGAGGAAGGGGTGGTTTTGTTCAGGCTATTGGATGAGTTACGGGTAACCTTGGATTTTTCTCTCCTGACTCCAAGTGAATAGAATATGACAGCTTCTGCAAAAATACAAGAACTATTAAATATTTCGTTTTTCTCGTATTCGACATCTTGCCTTGGACAGCTTTTCCGCATAGTTTCTGTTGTCATTTCAACATAACGAGACAGTTTTTTGTCGACCCACCTCAAAGATGTACGCCGCCAAAACGTGGATTTCTGGTAAAGTTTTTCTTTATTGGAGGCGGCTGCTGCTGTCGATTGTTTCATGGAAATGCACAACGGAGCAGCCGAGGAGACTCAGCGTGCAGTGAAATAACTACTTTTAGGTAGAAAATGCCTATTATTTGATTGGCTGATTCACTATTACAACATTTAACAGACTGAAATGAATTTAATGCATTTTTGACCAAAAACATGATATACAGAATGAATACTAAATGTCCTCTACAAAGACCAAGACGCAATAAACTGTGAAAATATGCACAAATAAAATAACAAATATACCTACTCTATCTGCAATTTTCCCCAAATATCAAATGGCAGAAATAACGGGTGATCCAAAAGACTCGGAACCGGCTGCGTTGTGTTCTATTTGTACGCGTCCTCGGCGCTAGTCGCCGACTACCGCTGTCATAGAACAGCGCGGTTAAAAACATACATTTTAAAAACTACTTTTAAAGACTTTACTTAGCAATGTTGTTAAAGAAGATGCTGAAACTGTACCGTCGTTGTTCATACATTTTCGTACCTCTTTAGAAAACTATCCATCACTCGCCGTAGTTCACGTTGAGAAATGCTGGCAATTTCCTGGCGGATACTTTCTTTTAATTCTTCCAGAGTGTGTGGGTTTGTCTTCTACACTTTATGCTTTAAGTTATCCCAGAGATAGACATCGCAGATCACTTGGAAATCTTTCTGAAAATTTCACTTTCACCTGGCGAGCTGACTGAGTTAACACACATAAATCATAAATAAATACACGCTGTGCAGTAGAAAACAAATGCTGAGCCATAATACACTTTGTGATTAAGTACAGGACTAAATAATAAAGCATAATAAAGCACACTGGTAAATAACTGAACCACACGATTATGCGTCAGCTCAATACTGCACTTTCAGAGCAGAGAAAAACAAGTCAGACGTGTGAACCTTGTGTACAACAGCTGCTGTTATCGTGTTTTCGTCTGCGCAGTGGGAAAACACCGCGCAGCGGTTCTTATGCCTTTGGATCTCTCTGTATTTCTGTAATGATGATGTGCCTATGGGGTCAAACTATAACTCTTACGTTCTCTTCAAACATCCCGCACCTTCAAAGATTGGTTAGGTTTACAATTCAATGCTGGATGATGTGCCTATGGGGTCAAACTATAACTCTTACGTTCTCTTCAAACATCCCGCACCTTCAAAGATTGGTTAGGTTTACAATTCAATGCTGGATGATGTGCCTATGGGGTCAAACTATAACTCTTACGTTCTCTTCAAACATCCCGCACCTTCAAAGATTGGTTAGGTTTACAATTCAATGCTGGATGATGTGCCTATGGGGTCAAACTATAACTCTTACGTTCTCTTCAAACATCCCGCACCTTCAAAGATTGGTTAGGTTTACAATTCAATGCTGGATAACGCGTGACTTGCGCAGCATGCTTTGAAAGCCAGCACCTGCTTGATGCATTTATTTAAAACAATGTCTCGTGAAATTTAGCAAAAGATGACTTTTTTTTTTTTTTTTTTTTTTTTTTTTTTTTTTTTTTTACTTTTGCACTGAGTAATTGTCACTAGTACTTTCATGCTGTATAATCGGTTTTTTATATCAATAACTTCAAAAGCCCGTGGCTATTTAATTGGGCCTGTACTCAATTTTTATCCACTTTTCCCCAGAATTTTTCAAAATTTTAAATCCCTCTTGGATCATAGTTCATAAGTTCATAACATTAGCTTGAAAGTTTCAGGAGAGCTTCAGGAATTGCACATTTAAACATTGTTATGCACTAGTTAAAAATACTAAGTAGTTCAGCTGAAATTTAATACTTTCCATATTTAGGTACATCTAGAAAATTTGACAAGTTCAATATCTACACGTATGACATGTAGATCTTTTACTTTCTCTACTGGTAAGAGAAAAAATTTGATGTCGAGATTTCACCGGAAATATATGTTTTGAGGCCCCCTGAATCCAAAAAAAGCATTTTTAGAAAAAGATCCGTGTGTGTGTCTGTGTGTCAGTCTGTGTGTCAGTCAGTGGACAGCATAACTCAAAAACGAAAAGTCGGTTAAAAACCAAAGTTGGTATTTAAGTTTAATGTCTTTCAAAGATGCGACACGACGATTTTGAAGGAAATAGCCCCACCTTAAACTACCCTTTACATGGAAAATTTTTGAAAATTTTTATTTTCTTAAAAATGGCTCTAACGATTTTGAATAAAATGTCATATGTTTGAGATATTTTTATGACAAATGAAATGTATATCTTTAATTTTCTGGCTATAGCCCCGGTAGTCGTATTTACTCTGGACGACTTTTGCATAACTAGTAAACCGTTAGAGATAGACCAAATTTTACTATACAAAAACTGTAGATCTTGGTAAAATACACAATTTATGTCTCAATCAATTTTCTTTTAGGGTGAACCATTTCGGAGATATTCCTTGTTATATGTGTGAGTTTCGGAAAACTTAGAACTTTAGCGAAATGCAACAACGTTGTTCATTTTTTTATATGTTAATCGTGCAAAGAGAACGGAATCTCAAAGGTCAAAAAGATTTGACTGTCGCACAAAGCCTTCTGTATTCTAATAACTCCCTTGTACCTACAAGGACATAAGCAATAAGATAATTTGTACAAATGTTTATCTTAACTACATGGAAATATAGGAATAAGAGTTTGTTAGAATGGTTAGTACAAGAGTAGAGAAATGTATGTGAGTGCAACACATCAGATTTTTTCTCTTGGATTCATTAAAATTAAGAAATGCCTGCTACTGAGTTCAAATTAAAAATTTGCAGTGATCCTAGGGTCCAAGGAGCATTTTATAGTTCCACATCAAAAAGTAAATAATTATGAATAAAAAATGAATAGCTTAATGATTTGACATAGGAATTCCATTAAAAATTGCGCAGCATATGTCTTATGATCTAAGTGTACGTAGAAAAGTCAATCAATCATAAGAAAACTGTGGATTTTTGGATCTTCAAAGACACATTTGTCTTGAGCATCACCACTTAACACTCAACAGTATGAAAGAGATTCTAAAACCAGTTTGAAATTTACTATTTACGTCACATTAGTTGAAGACAAACCGGCTATGGCTTTCAGTACAGCTGAATATTGCGACGCAGCTCTGTGCTGGAACAGGGCGAAATGTTTCCTACTACCCCCACTAATTACTCATGGAGCCTCACCGCCCTCTTCTCTATCTCCAGAACTAATCACAATTCATGACATCTCCAAGTTGGAATTTCACCACTATTTGCTATACCTATCCATTATCAGCCCTGGTTTTGAAGGCGTCAGTACAGTAGTGAAAATCGGTATAAAGGCACTATGTTTCCTACTGAAAGTAATAAGTACAATGTCTGAAGCATATATAAAACAGACAAAAGGCATTATAGAATTAGTTTCATCTATAACACGAGTAACAAAATAAGGCGCTCAGGCCTTCATAGTTTCTAATCAATTCTGTCTCTAGGATCTATAGTGTTTTTCAAATGGGAAGAGTTCTGATCTGCAGCAAATAAGATACGTTTACATGCACAACGTTGCAAGCTCATTAACCCCACTCTTTATATTTCTTGGCGCGCGTCAAGCCCCACTTAAGGGGAAAACAATATGACAACACAGTAGGACTCCGATTGGTTACCGGCCTGGAGACGCTCAAGGGCAAACTCCTTCCCATTTGAAAACCACAGTAGTGTTCATCCAAGCAATGTTTTATTTACTTTTGGCGCAGAAGGCTGCCCAAATCATAACACTTACGTCTCCAAAATGTCTGTTCATTCTTAACCTGATGCTCCATTCTCAGATCAGGCCAATAATATGCCCATCTAATCTCATCACTGAAGATCACTTTATCCCATTCTAAAGTCATGACGTTTTTCAACAAACTCTTATGTTTGGGTGTAAGAGCTGGTTTATGGAGTCATTTCTTGAATACAAGATGTTTGTGATTTGACAGAATTCCTCATATCTGCCAGCTACTGGAAACCGTAATCAGCAAAAGTTCAGCAGCATAAATTTGTGACCCTTGCTTTGCTCAAAAGTACTGGTTTCGATGCCTCATATAATTTTCTACTTCGCCCATATTTTCCGTTCTGTCCGTATCGTGCACCCAATCTAACAAAGTTATCAATCACTCAACTTGAATTGTTCAACTTCTTGGCAATTAGACGATTAGAGTTTCATGTCCTTGTACGCACCAATTTTTGCTTTCTCTACTGGTAAGTAGGGGAAGTATTGTATTCCATCCAAAAATTCGATGTCGAGATTTCACCGGAAATATATGTTTTGAGGCCCCCTGAATCCAAAAAAAGCATTTTTAGAAAAAGGTCCGTGTGTGTCTGTGTGTCAGTCTGTGGACAGCATAACTACAAAACGAAAAGTCGGTTAAAAACCAAACTTGGTATTTAAATTTAATGTCTTTCAAGGATACGACACGAAGATTTTGAAGAAAATAGCCCCACCCTAAACTACCTTTACATGGAACATTTTTCGAAAATTTTTATTTTCTTGAAAATGGCTCTAACGATTTTGATTAAAATGTCATGTGTTTGAGATTTTTTATGACCAATGAAATGTATATCTTTATTTTTCAGGCTATAGCCCATGTAGTCGTATTTACTCTGGGCGACTTTTGCATAACTGGTAAACCGTTAGAGATAGACCAAATCATACTATACAAAAAATGTAGATCTTGTTAAAATACACAATTTATGTCTCAATAAATTTTCTTGTGGGGTGAACCATTTCGGGGATATTCCTTGTTATGTGTGTGAGTTTCGGAAAACTTAGAACTTTCGTGAAATGGATCATCGTTCATTTGTTTTTATATGTTAAGTGTGCAAAGACAACATAATCTCAAAGCTTTAAAACATTTGACTCACACAAAGCCTACTGTATTCTAACATTCCCCTTACACCTACAAGGAAATAAGCAATAAGATAATTTGTACAAATGTTTATCTCAACTAACACGAAGAAGATACAGGAATAAAAGTTTGTAAGAATGGTTAGTACAAGAGTAAAGAAAGTCATGTGAGTGCAACACATATTTTTTCTTTTTCATCGCATGATAACGGTTTTCCGTGTGACTTTATCATAATAGTGGTTTATGTACTATCTTTCACAAAGTAAATACCCAACTCCTGTGAGACCTGCGCGAAGGGTCATCTAATCCTCAGGTGTTCCTAAATAGCAATATTTCAGCAATCAGTGTAAATCAACGGGCAAATATGGCAAATTCAACGTAACTACAGTTGCAGAAAAACTTTATTATTGGGTTTTGATTAAATAGTGGACCAGAAGCAACAACGATACCAGCGTTGAGCCTTTGCTTACAAACGTAGGCTTAATCATCCACACATAACTCCCGAACTCAGTAGTTGCTAAACCCCTTATGGCGCGTCACCACTGGCTCAAAGTGATACCCAGCACTTGGATCGAATCCCATGTAGTGCTTCATTTCTGCTCCCTTCCGTTCTATCTTAACGGGAACATTGTTATTTATACAACCTGTGCCAAATGCACTATTACACAGTATTATCATATTACTGCAATACGATTGATATTTTAGAACTGAAAACCTTAAACACATTGATTACAATAATTGCTGTAGATAAAACAGGGAATATGCCTAGAACTGTCAATCATTCTTCCGGAAATTAATAACCAACAGTTTCTCTAACGATTTTGATTAAAATGCCATATTTGACATATTTTTATGACAAACAAAATTTATATTTTGAATTTTCTGGCTATAGCCTATGTTGCTCTGCACAGTCTTGACGACTTTTGAATAAGTCGCAAACCATAAGAGATAGACCAAATCTTACTATACAAAACTGTAGATCTCGTTAAAACAAAATATATGTCTTTGAGTGAATCATTCGGAAATATTCCTTGTTATTTGTGTGAGTTTTGGAATACTTAAACTTACGTCAAGTGTAACATCGTTATTCATTTTTATATCTTAGCCGTGCAAAGAGAACGGAATATCAACGCTTTAAAACGTTTGAATAGCGCTCAAAGCCTATTGTGTTCCCATTTTCTCCTTGAGCCTACAAGGAAATACGCCTTAAGATAAGTTCTGAAAACATTTATCTCAACTAACACGAAGAAGATATAGGAATAAAGATTTGTAGGAATGGTTAATACAAGAGCAGAGAAAGTTATGTGAGTGCAACACATCAGATTTTTTAAAGTTATTGTTAGCCGGTAAGTTCTTTGAAAGTTGTCGCCTCACCTACCAGTTTGGTAGATGTCATTTATTATATTCATGTTTACTTTTTCTACTGCTTACGTTTAGTAAGCAGAGAAACTACAGCATTCCAGTAAAAAATTTGGCACCGAGATTTCATCGGAAATACAAGTTTTGAGAGTCCCTGAATAAAAGAACAGTTTTAGAAAAAGGTTCGTCTATGTACGTGTGCATATGCGTGCGTGTGTATGCGTGTGTGTGTGTGTGTATGTATGTATGTGTGAAAACAGCATAACTCAAAAACGGACATTTGATTAAATACCAAACTTGGCATTTCAAGTTCAGCGACTTCCATGGATGCGACGCAAAGATTTTCAGGAAAATTCCCCCGCTTCAAAACTAACGTTTGGTTGAAAAATGCTAATTAGTTTTGATTTTCCCAAAAATGACTCAAACGATTTTGATTAAAATACCGTAAGTTTAAGATACTTTCACAGCGAACAAAATGTACATGTTGAATTTTATGGAAACAATATGTGACATTCTATTCATCTTACAATACAGAAGTGTAGTTCACAAAAGTACGCAATGTATGGCAAACATGACTTCTTGTGGCATTAACTATTTTCAAAATATTATCTATTATTAGTTTGAATTTTTAACTAGGTTATTTTTTCTTAATTGAAAATCACTATTCCTTCTTTTCTTTCTCGTATACATGCAAAACTATTGGGACTGCAGAGCCACTGCATAGCGAACGGGTTTGAAAATCTCTGAATATCGCTTTAACTTACTGTATTCTTCTTATATCTGCAGTGACAATATGTACATGGAACAATAAGCTTTTGTGAGAATAGTTCGTAGAAGAATGACTAGGTAAAGTCATGTGAATGCAACGATTTGGATTTTTTAGCTATGCTGTTCAAAGACACACACACACACACACACACACACACACACACACACACACACACACACACACACACACACACACACACACACACACACACACACACACACACACACACACACACACACACACACACACACACACACACACACACACACACACACACACACACACACACACACACACACACACACACACACACACACACACACACACACACACACACACACACACACACACACACACACACACACACACACACACACACACACACACACACACACACACACACACACACACACACACACACACACACACACACACACACACACACACACACACACACACACACACACACACACACACACACACACACACACACACACACACACACACACACACACACACACACACACACACACACACACACACACACACACACACACACACACACACACACACACACACACACACACACACACACACACACACACACACACACACACACACACACACACACACACACACACACACACACACACACACACACACACACACACACACACACACACACACACACACACACACACACACACACACACACACACACACACACACACACACACACACACACACACACACACACACACACACACACACACACACACACACACACACACACACACACACACACACACACACACACACACACACACACACACACACACACACACACACACACACACACACACACACACACACACACACACACACACACACACACACACACACACACACACACACACACACACACACACACACACACACACACACACACACACACACACACACACACACACACACACACACACACACACACACACACACACACACACACACACACACACACACACACACACACACACACACACACACACACACACACACACACACACACACACACACACACACACACACACACACACACACACACACACACACACACACACACACACACACACACACACACACACACACACACACACACACACACACACACACACACACACACACACACACACACACACACACACACACACACACACACACACACACACACACACACACACACACACACACACACACACACACACACACACACACACACACACACACACACACACACACACACACACACACACACACACACACACACACACACACACACACACACACACACACACACACACACACACACACACACACACACACACACACACACACACACACACACACACACACACACACACACACACACACACACACACACACACACACACACACACACACACACACACACACACACACACACACACACACACACACACACACACACACACACACACACACACACACACACACACACACACACACACACACACACACACACACACACACACACACACACACACACACACACACACACACACACACACACACACACACACACACACACACACACACACACACACACACACACACACAGAGTTAAATCTTAGAAAGATTTTTGGGGGCTCGAAATATGTAACTCCAGCAAATGTCGGTACCCGAAGTTCTTTACAAAGTCCAATGAGGATATAGACAGTAAAACCAGTGTTCAAGAGGTTCTATACGAATTTAGCGAAACTACAAAGTATTATAATGTCATCATTTCCATGAAAAAGCACCTAATTTAGAGAGAGGCGAGGGAAAATTGGAATTAGAGGACACAAAGTACCCAACGCATATCGGAATTCAATGTTTTGGGTTGTCAAATATAATACGCAAAAGAAGAATGCGGACACATAATATTATAACTTTTAATGAGATCTGTACTACCCTTAAAAGAAAAGAAGTATAGAGATGAAATACGTAGCTTGAGTTTTATAAAGTAATAACTGTAACGAGTGGTTGGTATTCGTATATCAGCCAAACTAGACAGTTACTGAAAAGATGAAAAGTAAATCACAATAAGTCATATTTTTAATATCAGTAAAAAGAATGCACGCATATAATAATGAATAAATACGATATTTAAACTGATTTCCAGGGGAGATGCTAGGACGTTCTACCAGTTCAAAATGTGTCGATACTATATACACATTTGTATTTAAAGTAACGGTTCAAAATATGCATTGGTCTGAGAGCACAACACACATTTCTTCTGCACCATTGCACCTCAGGTTTATTGACCCTGACAGTGTAATTCTCTGTTTCGAAATGAAGCGGGAATTGAACTCAAAGTAATGTCGTATCCATGCCATAACGTAATTAATATGTACATTTATCAAGATCATGACATACCTTTATGACATTTTCCAGCAACTAATGCTGTGAATGTACCACTGTATAAAGAAATAAATAGCAATATATTCTACAATTCCCAGAGAAGTTGTGACCATTCGAAACCAAGTTATTGCTTTGGAATAAAAGTATACAAGTTCAAAACTATGTATCCTTTAAAAACTGCAAATTTGTTTGAAAATGTAATTCAGAGATCCATTCGCTATAACCTCAAGTGCACATCGAAAACTTCTTTGCCCAGGTTACACAGCAGAACTTGATCAGCGGTCCATTGGTATCAGGTTCTCCAAACATCAAGTTTTGTAATGGCACAAGAAAAATAGATATTTCCTTAATAACAGTGAAGACTGTTCTTCTTTCTTCAACATTACCTGACTTTACACTCCTCAGCAGTACGTGTCAAGAGTTAAGCAAGGTATCCTTTAGCATTCTGCTATTCTTTGCAATTATCTCAGTACGAGATTGAATTTTCCAAAATAGCATTGTTAATAAACAAACTGAAGATATCCAGAATTTGATGAAGATTTGCCATTTCCAAATATGAATCTAAATTCAATAACTAAGTGGTGTCAAGCAAGTACGTACCACTCCTTCTGGGTGAACTTATTTGGTCTGTTATTAAAATTTACTATCCTAACGACCTGTAAACGTCTTCATTTCTAATTTATGTTGTTTCTGAATTGAACTGACAGTAACTATTACAACGAAAACAGCATTACGTATTCATCACTTGTGTATCAGCAGTAGGTATATGTATAAATACTGGAAGAGACAAATATGTATTTTACTACTGAGAAAAAAGATGTATGCAGATTTCAGCAGCTCAATGTATTCACAACAGGAAGAGGGTTTGAAAATCTCTGGTACACAAAGTAAAATGGATGCATCATTTGAAATATTTGCCTCAAGAGAGAGTTCCACAATTTCAGCACACAAAAAAGTGCAAGAAAGATATTTACAGGTCGATAAACGATGGAATGGTACATTTGGAGCAGCTATAGGATTCATTCCAAACTTTTAAATCAGCTGACAGCGATAAACATACCCTGCTTGAAAGTGTTGTTATAATTGAGTTATAACATCATGACTGTATCCCAAAGAGGCCTAGTACATCGAGGTTAGACTTCTGAAAACAACAGAATCTCAAGCTGGCGCGACGTTTTATGAAAATTGCAGATCTGTTGGTCTGAAAAGGGAGAAGTTGGCAAAGAATAAGTATAAAACGTAAAAATAAAGGAAAGTGGGAGTGAAGTAACACATTTGTGCGAGTGAGATAGGGAATGAGTTGCTCAAGGTCCACCGCTTTTAATCCTCCAGTTCGCCGCCCATGCTCCCTCCATGCCCACGATCAAACATGGGATGAATTCCAATGTTCCGGCTGCCGTGTGGGCTTGCCTGCCTTCATCCTCCAGGTTCGAAGTCAAACATTGGGCAACAACTCCTCTCCAAACTAAAGCCTTTATTATACTCGGCGTTGGTGAAGATGACTTCCGTGGGAAAATATGTGTTTATTTAATATACCAGCGTTATTAAACGTTTTATAGGTCGAAGCGCCTGTAGGTGTCAAGCGAAAAGACTCGATAGACATTCTACTGCAGCAGATCCCTTTCAGGAAACGGGAATGTTGAAATTTAGCAAAAAACCATAATAATTATGAAATATCAAACGATGGTTTAGAAACTAATTATACGATTTTTTCTTTGCTTTGAAGTGTTAACCGTTGGTTCACAAAACTAATTATTTGTTTTAAACTATTAAAATACTGCATAATTATTTTTTCATGTAGAAAAAGAAAATTGTTCAATTAAGATTATTTTGCGTGAATATGTTTAGTAATTAAGTCTATTCTATCTTCAAATGCTTACGTGATCTCATATATAATAGTAAGTATTTCTTGCACTAATAATTTTAGATAACAACTAGTTGTACCATTTAACATTTTTATCCCTAGAAATAATTCCTATATTACTATTTATGGTTTAACAATCTATTACTTGCTTTTCGGTCACTTAATGAATCAGGTATGTTTTTACATTTAGTTAAGGAAGTCGTTAGCTAAAGTTCATTCATTTAGAGTAGATATAAATCTTATTTTTGGGCAAGAACTGGAAGAGGTCATTGTTTTTGTTTAGCATTCACATTAAAACTAATTCACAATCCTTTGTGGAATAAACTTTAGTTCCCAGCTCCCGTTAAACATGCATTACATACCCCTTTTCCGTCTAATTCTGGCAAACAGGACACCGAGTCAAGTAAGTAAAGCATTAGAGACAAGCGCACAGCTATAATAAGCCTTTTCTCGTTTTCAGTAACTGACATAGAAGGTTCATATTTAGAATATAATGTTGATACACAACTACTTGTAACGAATAGTTATTCTATCTTGGTAATATACTAAATTTAAATGCACGTGCATTTATAAAATGCTGAAAGTATAAGAAACGACAAATACACTAAAAAACAGTTTCATCTTTAATGGTGTTCACAGTATCAGAAACGTGACAAATCTACCACGATCAACACATGCATATCTGGGTGCTGTGTTTACGTATCGGTCCACGAACGATTGTAACTGATTAGATTAGATTACGTGCAGGTGATTTCACATTGAACATTGAGGGCCGTGAACATGGATCTTATCAATGATGTTTACAGTTCAGGTACACGTTTATATAAACATTACATAAGATCAAAGAGCATATTGAAACGTATAAGAACAAATATAACTCACTGCAAGAAAGCTGCGATTATTCAGTTAAACATCCTGCAGTTATAGAACTTACAAATGTATGTATACATAAATACAATTCTACCGCATGCAAATATCAAAATTCGATTTTTCTTACATTCTCAATAGACTTTTATAAACTGTATCTCTCATAACTTGAATGTTTTATTTGCAATACGCAGCATAGCTTGTCAGATTTCCTGTATTTAATACCTACAACATATAAAATATACCCATTACATATGTATATTCAATAGCTTTCATTGATTCTAGGCAGGTATAATGGTAATGATTTGTCATATAAAACCAGCAAAATATTTTCTAAGTTTAACCATAAGAACAACTTTATCAATCGGATATCTCGTGCTTGTTACAAATGTGCTTTTAGCAGCAGTTTTGAAAACATGAAGACTGCAGTTTTTTCTTCATGGAGGTACGACAGTAATATATAGTTTATTTCCTAATACACACCTGGAAATTACATTACATTACTGCAGTTCTACATTATCGCGTTTCTACAAAAACAATTTTTTTTTACACTAAAACCATTACTTCATTATGTCATAGCTTACAAGGTGTCATTGTCACACTAATTCCGCAAATTGAACTGCTACTTTTTCTATATTGAGAAAGCATTGAAAATAAAACTATTCGGATTTTTCTATCATAGGGACGGTATTCGCCGGAAAAAAGGTTATAGTTTCAAGTTGTGATGGATGCTCAGCGATTAGCTGTCTTGGGCGGGGTAACAAACTTTGCCCGGCACTAAGGCTACTAGTATCTTCGTGCAAGGACACACTAAGATAACTAACGATCAATATTGCTTGTAGCGAAAAGAAAATTGGCGGCGGTTTTATTTTATTTTTTTTTTTTTTCCTTCAGTAATGGGTGGCTCCTAGCAAGAAAGAAAAAAAAAATCTGATGTTTTGCACTCACATGACTCTCTTCTCTGGTACTCGCCAGCCATCCTTACAAACTCTTATTCCTTTATCTCCTTCGTGTTAGTTGAGATAAATATTTGTACAAATCTTATTGGTTATTTCCTTGTAGGTGCAAGGGGAATATTAGAATACAGTAGGCTTTGCGCGATAGTCAAATGTTTTAAAGCTTTGAGATTCCGTTCTCTTTGCACACTTAACATGTAAAAAAATGAACAACGATGTTCCAGTTTTCCAAGACTCACACACATAACAAGGAATATCTCCGAAATGGTTCACCCTACAAGAAAATTTATTTGAACATAAATTGTGTATTTTAGCAAGATCTACAGTTTTTTGTATAGTATGATTTGGTCTATCTCTAACGGTTTACCAGTTATGCAAAAGTCGTCCAGAGTAAATACGACTACAAGGGCTATAGCTAGAAAATTCAAGATACACATTTGATTTGTCGTAAAAATATCTCAAACACATGACATTTTAATCAAAATCGTTAGCCATTTTCAAGAAAACAAAAATGTTCGAAAAATGTTTCATGTAAATGGTAGTTTAGGGTGGGGCTATTTTCTTCAAAATCTTCGTGTTGCATCCTTGAAAGACATTAAACTTAAATACAAACTTTAGTTTTTAACCGACTTTTCGTTTTTGAGTTATGCTGTCCACAGACTGACAGACACACATACACGTGGACCTTTTTCTAAAAATGTTTTTTTTTTTGGGGGGGGGGGGTCTCATAACATATATATTTCCAGTGACATCTCGACATCGAATTTTGTGTGGAATACAATACTTCCCCTACTTACCAGTAGAGAAAGTAAAAGCTGAAGAGGTAAAAATTATACATTTGTGTATGTTCTCTTGTTTCATGCTTAGTTTTTAAACACGGATATCTGTAAGAGATTACATATCGAAGAGATCACGAATCGTTCAAATTTTTAAATAATTTTTTCCTTGTCAAACTTGCACCTGTCGGAGAAAAAGCCAAGGCACAAGTATTTTTATTTTCGATCTACTTTCACTAAAAAGATCCCAGCTCGAGTTGTAAATCATTGTGACAATGGTCGCTTGTAATTACCTGTAATTGTACTGGGCCCATAATACATAATAAACTATAAAGTACAGCTTGATTATTTAGACCTGACCCTGCAGAAACGCAGAGGAGGAGAAGGTAGCCTAGGGTGGGAGAGAAAGGCTGGCAGAGTTCTCCTTACCTGCATTTGTTACCCGCATTGTGAATACACAGGCTAATCGGCTACTACCGACCCAAAACCCCTGCCAGAAGATAGTGGACTAGTCCAACTACTGCGCATACAGCTAAGCACGGTCAGGTCGGAAAAATCATACAATAGATACCTGTGAAGCTCTATTGCGAATATCTTTAGGTTGAGACAACAAAAAATAATAACTGGAGCAGCAGTTCTTATGCAGCTCGAGGTTTTGCATGGGCATTTTGGCTTTCTCTTAGCATTCAAATATGCACATAATTATTTCACAATTCACCGATAAGGTCAGTATTTTCAGAGGGATTATTCTTATGTTCCACATGCAAGAGCAGTCTTATTTTTCATTTTTCGAATTTACTCCATTTCTGAGTTCATTTAAATGCAGAGTTCGTGACTAGCCCTTATTAATAATTCTTTTCCATCATGTTTATCGCAGCAATTCCGTCTAAACGTATCTCCGTAGAAAGGTATTAACATATTGCGTTTGTTTCCAAGAGATTTCTTTACTTTCTCTATGTTTATCAATCTACCTCATTCCTTTTCATAACACTTCTGATTTTATCAGAGACCCCTTAAGGAAAGGGAAGTTGGTGTTTTACAATATACAGCTTTCTCCATCTAATATTATTTATTTTCATACCTACTGTATAGACTATTTATAAAAAGTTTGTTTTTCTGTATGCTTCCTGTTAAAAACGATAAATATTGTCTGAAATGGTTTCAATGCCCATTTTGTTGTGGTTACACCTGGCTAGGATGACAGTCAAAGTTTTTACAGTTTCAAAAACTATATTGTCACATGTTTCTGAGATGAACTGCTTATAAGTCAATACTCGATGGTATAGAAGAATGCTTAATACTTTTAAAGAACCTTCGAAGCTTTTTCGATAATACTGTATAGTTTTTGCATTTGTGTTACTCACGCCACTGATACTATTGTTGGATTTCAGTTTGCAAGGTGAATGAGGCACCACATAGTTGCCTAGCATGTATCATCCAAGTATTGCTGGTTTCATCATTTTCCCCCTGTACTTTCATGTAAATGAGCCAAAGTAGTAATTTCATCGGCTCATGCGTTAACAGTAGGTGTAAAACATGAGAGAAGATTATTCATAAAACCTGCAGCATTAATGAGCTATGGATGAAGGACAACACTGTGTTGTTTTTACAGTCATTCGGCTTGGAAAGGGAATGGCTCTCAACCTTCACGTACATTACTTTTTCCAACTATCAACAATTGGTGAATCCAACGATATACAACTTCAGATGTAAATTAACCATATTAAGTGAAGCCCATACTTCAAATCGCATAACCAGCTAGTTTTATTCAACGTGCTATTTTATCTAGAGGAATAACATCGAATAAAACACGTGAGCATCGGCAGACTTTTTCCAGCCCCCCCCCCCCCCTTTCCACATGTTGGAAGTTTGCAATCAGCTAAAATTAATTCATTTTTTACTGTCAAAAGCTATAGTATTTGTTGCGGATAACCGTATTAATTTGTGCTAAATAAAAACTGTTCTTTACATCAAAATTCAAATAATAGTTTAAGTCAGTAATTGATTGTACATTAAGTTTATTAACTTCCAAGGGAGGGCCGCGGTCTCTCTTGCCCCTCCCCCCTTCGCGCTGCCCATGATAAAGTATTAAGTTTGGAAATACTTTGAAGGGGACGCAACTACTAACAAAGGCCTGCATAAAGTTGTAGAAAAGCATTTCCGCGCGATTCTAGGTCACACAATACATCATATTTACAAATACATGTTATATCTATCTTCACACCGAGTGAAGTTTCCAGAATCTAATGCGCGAAATTACTACCGCTGTTAGAATCCTGATACAACTACTGTGGTTTCAAGTTTAATCAAAGGGTAAGCAAATCATCATCATCATCATCATCATCATGCCCGCCACGGTAGCGTGATGGTTAGCGTGTCTGCCTCACGTTCAAGAGGTCGCGAGTTCGAATCTCGCTTAGGGTAAGTTATCCGGGTAAGGTTTTTTCCGAGGTTTTCCCTTATCCTGAGAAGACGAATGTCGGGTAACTTAAAAGCTCCATGGACCTCGGGCTCATTTGAACATCATTTCACCCATGTCATTTCATTCATTCGTCCGATATGACACAATGTTGGAGGACGTTAATTCAAAAAAAAAAAAAAAAAAAAAATCATCATCGTCATCGTCTTCTTCTTCTTCTTCTTCTTCTTCTTCATCTGTCCCAACAAAGGATGTACAATCTGTAGTTTTATTAAAACGAAAGGCGAAAAAAAACTACTGTTAAAAGTTGCAAAATTAGCACATAACTACAACATTGGTTATCAATGTTTTGACCCTGAGAACAAAATAATGCCTTGCCTAGGTGTTCAAAAATTAATATCGGTACCGAAAACCTAACATAATCTCGCAATCGTCCCTAGTATTGATATTAGATTGACTTTGCATGACCTAAAGAAGACGAAAGAATAGTAACCATCGTATAAGGATAGTCGTGCCTGTAAAGTATTTATAATTTTAAATTCAATTTTACTTTTTTATAAATAACAATATATTTCTACTTTCTCTACTGGTAAGTGGGGGAAGTATTGTATTCCACCCAAAAATTCCATGTCGAGATTTCACCGGAAATATAAGTTTTGAGAACCCCTGAATAAAAAAAAAAAAATAAAATAAAAAAAAACAGCATTTTTAGAAAAAGGTCCGTGTGTGTGACTGTGTGTCTGTCCGTGTGTCTGTGAACAGCATAACTAAAAAAAATTAGGTTAAAAACCAAAGTTGGTATTTAAGTTTAATGTCTTTCAAGGATGTGACACGAAGATTTTGAAGAAAATAGCCCCACCCTAAACTATCCTTTACATGGAACATTTTTCGAAAATTTTGATTTTTCTTGAAAATAGCTCTAACGATTTTGATTAAAATATCATATGCTTGAAATATTTTTATGAGAAATGAATGTATATTTTGAATTTTCTCTGGACGACTTTTGCATAACTGCTAAACCGTTAGAGATAGACCAAATCATACTATACGAAAAATGTAGATCTTGCTAAAATACACAATTTATGTCTGAATAAATTTTCTTGTAGGGTGAACCATTTGGGAGATATTCCTTGTTATGTGTGTGAGTTTCGGGGAAAAAAAAAACTTTCGTGAAATGGATCATCGTTGTTCACTTTTTTATGTTAAGTGTGCAGAGAGAACGGGATCTCAAAGCTTTAAAATATTTGACTATCACTTAAAGTCTACTGTATTCTAATATTCGTCTTACACCTGCAAGGAAATAAACAATAAGATAATTTGTACAAATGTTTATCTCAACTAACACAGAGGATATAGGAATAAGAGTTTGTAAGAATGGTTAGTACAAGAGTAGAGAAAGTCATGTGAGTGCAACACATCAGATTTTTACAACTGATAGCCTGTCACTCACAAGGTTTTGCATTACTCACTATTGAAGAAATTGTTCAAACTAGATGAGTTGTTCCCGAAATCCCATCAAAATAAATAAGCGTCACATTTCTTATATAAATTATTTTCAGGCGGGAAACAAGATAATGTGATCTCTTCAGCGCGTCAAATCGGACACAGGTGTCAGTTTGAAGATGAAGTGACTTAGGAATTATCGGGAGTAGTCAGACGCGGGGACTTCCAGTACTTGAATCACAACACCCGCTTAGGTCATTTGTGCTTCCAACGCGATTATGGGAGGAAGGGGTGAGGGGAGATCCGAAGGGCGACCATTTCAGGACGACGATGTGCGCTAATAAGGAAGGAGTTCCTAACAATTCCAACATGACACGAATCCTGATATCGGCTAGTCCTGCCCCAGTCTTAGCCACCGATCTTAGGAGTTCCGATTTAGAAAAGAAAGGAAGGGGCTCCAGCAGTCTCCCCAAGCAGAAATCTTTCCATAGTGCAAATTCTATCATCCTGCCACAACACAGCCACCGCCGTCGTGTGGTCCTATAAGCCTGATGAGATGAAACATACTGAATGAAATTATGGAGACAGACATTTCATGGTACAAAGGGAATCTACCCAACATTCACCTACCCGTCTGGAATAACCAAGAAAAAACCCTAAGTCTAGTGACTGGTACGTCGGCAATCGAACCCGACTTCCAGAATGGGAGCCTCGAGCTATCTCCCTGGGTGATCTGCTGTCGCGTTGGTTACTTGGTGTCACTGGAGGACCCAAGCCTAGATATTAGCTCCGGCGACACTAAAGCTCGAGACTGTACAATACCGCACATTCAGGAAAGAAACGGGGCTACTGCTTCCATTGTTGCTGCTATTAGCTATACGGAAATGTTAATTATACTCGTATTGTAGATAGTGGTTTACTACACAGTTTCATTACCGTGTTTAATGGAGCGCAACCGTATGCACGAGGTCTAACAAACGAAGCCATAAATCACCAATAATTATGCGTCCTTATCGTTTAAAATAACAGCACTCGCCAGGTAGAAACCTTCTCCAAATATATAAAGGAATTAAATGACCTAATATGTACCGACTGTTAAAAAAGAGGTCGTGACACTTATCTGAAACAAAGCAGTCTATGAACTGCACAGATGGCATCATTTACAAAAACATTTACATCCCTAGGCACGAACGGGCGGACTAATCTCATTAATCACTGAACCAATAATGTTTGTTTCTGTTTCCACTGCTTCATTGAGCATTTCTCAAGAAGAGGTGAAAATCAACAACGGTTTAATCATGCAAATAATGCAGTAGTTATGAATACAAAACGAGTAAAAATCGAAATGTTACTGAGCTATATCTGTGTGGCCGTTGTTATTGTTGTTGTCATTGTTGTTATTGTTGTTGCTGGTGTTACTGTTACTATTACTATTATGACCACTATTATTATTATTATTATTATTATTATTATTATTATTATTATTATTATTATTATTATTATTATTATTATTATTATTATTATTATTATTATTATTATTATTATTATTATTATTATTATTATTATTATTTTTTTTATTCTTATTTTTGTTGTTATTATTATCATTATTGTTACTATTTTATTATTAGTAGTGGTGTTAGTAGTAGCAGTAGAGTAGTAGTAGTGGTAGTGGTAGTAGCTATAACAAGCACCAGTAGTAGCAGCAGAAGGTTCATAGACAATTAATTGCACTTCCACATAAATAGAAACAACACAGCAATGGTGCAGGTTTGCATACGAGAATATAATATGAAGGATATTTTTGTTGTACTGATTTGTTGATTGTATTCTCATGTTTTTGGTTAAATAATTGTATCAAGTTTATTGTATACCGCTGTATTACATAGAATAGTCGCGATATGACTTAATTGTTAAAGCGACTCTAAATAAATTAAAAAAAAAAAAAAACACAGCAATTGATTTCCAGCACACGGTATCACGTTAGTTTTACACTGTATGTAGAGGAAAGTTTGGGACCTACTATATATTGTAACTTCGTCCAGTTTTCCAACCGTCACTTCACTCGGTTTTGCGCTTTCACTCAATAAGCTAGTTCAATTTTCGTTAAGAGGTCGCTTAGCTGATTCTGTTACTTCAATGCTGTGAACTAGTTCCTCTGTTCATTGTCACTTAACTTGGTTCCGACGTTCACTTTGCCTCAGAGTCGACACAGCGGCGTAATGAAATATCCGTCGTGGCCTCTTATTCATTTTGTCGTAGCATTATTTGATTTTAAAACGTCCTTTGTCGCATGTTTACATTTTTCCAAGTATGCAATCTGGTGATACTTGAAAGTTTGCGAATCTGCCTTTTCCTTTCCATCGCAAGAGTCGTGACCATATTTGAATATTCTTGCTTTTTTTTTTTTTTTTTTTTTTTTTTTTTTTTTTTTTTTTCCATCTAGTAGGCATTTATTGTCCAATTTGATATTCTTCCTACATAAAAATATACCGCAAATAATTACCTATACAGGAGCAGTGTAACATATACGGTCTTTAAAACCTAGAGTAACCCATTCCGCAGCCTCTTTCCACTGGGCGAGGGAGCCAAGGGTCACCGGGAAAATTGTACCGTCAGGAGCGCATTAATTCTTACCTTATTGTAGATGCTGGAAGTGTCGACCTTCTCCTATCAAACATGCAGCATATCTCGTAAAAATCTTCACCCTCACTTACATAACATCAGTAGCAGTTACCTGATACTTGTCTTGTCAAGTTAAGGGAAAATTCCGAAAAAAATCTTATCCGGATAACTGACTCTAACCGAGATTCGAACTCAGAACCTCTTGAATGTGAGGCAGTCACACTATCCTCACACCACAGATGTGGGCTCATTTAAGTGTTAAGGGGCATAAAATAAGAGCATTTGTATCAGAACTTTAGCTGGACTTAACATAGTAAATAACATGCAGAATTGCCTAGCTCACAACATTTCTGTAGAGACTGGTGAATGGATGTAATGCAAATGGACGAAAACGAATGGATTCCGAGTTGTTAGATCTACCCAGGGATATGTTCCCCGTGTCCTGCAGTCTACACACGAACCGAGAAATACGCGGCTGCGTTAGAATGCAAACAGAAGAAGGATGTCGTGGTGTGTTCATTAAAATGGAACTCACGGTGAATATTGAGCATCTGATAACATTGCATCAGAGAAACGTCTGGTGTGAGACTAAACCGTGTATACAGATTAACTCCACGGCACTTATGTTTGCAACAACATGAATTCCAGCTTGAGACATTCTGGAGGAGAGCAAAAGAATAATGGAAGGTAAAATGATAATAGCCCAACATCGAAAGCATCGTTAACGTTAGTTACCTCTAAAGCAATATCAATATCCGTAACTACTTATAATTTGTTCCACACTGAGTCTAAAATTACCTGTTTAATGAATTACCTCCGCTTTCTAAGACTTACACCAAGGACTGAAAAGCCTTGAATCAGTATTCTCTCGAGAAGCAAAAAGGATGATTGATCAGACCAAAAATTAATTATTTTACTGTTTAACGATGCTGTCAATTGCCAGCATTATATCAGTGTCGCCGCTGTGCCAGAATTTTGTCCCGCAGGAGTTCTTTTACATGCCAGTGAATCTACTATCAAGAAGCTGTCGTTTTTAAGCGCACTTAAAACCATCGATCTGGGCCGGATTTGAAGCCACGATCTCGGGTTCAGTATGCCAGGGTCTACCCAAGTGAGCCACCCAGATCGAGTGATCAGGTCAGTACTTGGTAAGATGGTGAGGAAGAGGGAAATGAAATCTAGTGATGAAAGGGATGATAAGAAAATTCGGGATCAAATTATCCCCCACCACCGCCACCGCCACAGCCACCGCCACCGCCACCCCCACCCCCACCGCCGCCGCCGCCGCCACCACCACCACCACCACAAGGTGCTCACATTGACAAGTGGACTACTTCCTAACACAAGTTTTAACCGGAGATGGAAGGTTTAAGAGTTACGCTCTTAGACTGGGAAAGACTGATGCCATTAATTGTATATATTGCAACGATGAGGACTCAGTAGAACATACTTTCTTTCACTGCCCACGTTGGGAGGGAAAAAGAGGGGGAATATGTTCAAAATTGGATATGCAATTGACAGTAGATAACCTCTGTACTGTTATGATCGAGAAAAAAGAGGCATGGAAAATGGTGAAACAATTAGCAAGGTACATCCTTGAAACCAAAGACAGTGATGAAAGGAAGTTTGTAGAGCAAATACGCTAGAGCTATTTTAAACAGATAAGTCCCAGTTAATTGCGGCATCTCTTAAGGCTACCATCCTGAAGTTATGCACTTTTGCGATTCCAGTGGCATGCCATGTGAGTAAGGGTTTTTTAGTTGGTAAGAATCCAACTCTCA